>JAQFZF010001010.1:0-15195 GCA_034695365.1 Enchytraeus norvegicus | reverse complement strand
AATGCAGGAGTGGGGTTCACACAGACTGGTGCCCAAACGCAGGCCGACTGCAACCCTGACTGCTTCATCGTCCAGGCCGAGACCACATGATGATAGTGGTATGGCATTTAGCCAGTCGCCGCTATGTGGAGCAGATACTGCCAGTAATCGAGCCTTATCGAGGCCATCTGATGCATTCTCTAACAGATGAGTGTGGACAGCTGGAGTGACGCGGTTATTATTATTATTATTATTACTGTTACTACTGTAACAGTGACTACAACACAATTTTTGATCCTCTACCTGAATGTCGAAACTTCCGTAAAGAAACTTCTTCTCTTGCACTGGCTAATGGATTTGTACTGTTTCGGATCTCGTTTTCTCTTTAGTATATGCATTGGCAAGTGTGTTCTGGTGGTATAGAACTGCTTGCAGTTGCATGTAATCTGCTTGAGACGTCCCTCTCATAGCCTTCGTATTAGGAACCGGGCGTTAAATCCTCATTGTATTGCATTGTATGTATTGTATTATAAAAGCGCTAAGTCCGTTTTAAACTTTTACAACACAGACCACTGGTCCACTCAAAGCCGAAGCAAATTACAACTAAAATTAATCTTACAGATTCATTATATTTATTATACCTTACGTCCTTGATATTTTTCTGCGATATTAAAGGACATTTAGCCATGTGTGATTGATTGATTGTATATGATGGATTAATAAACTGACTGATATCTGGGGTTGATAGGTCTTTACGATGTTGATATTAAAAGAACTTATAATTTGGTATTTTAAATGAAATCATTTGTAAAATTGGAAACTTGAAAGATTAAAATGACTACAAAACTTACAGTGATCACGTTTAACGTAAATCCGTTCCGCTAATTTTTAAGCTAGTTATAAAAGACAACTACAATGCTGGACTTGATTTAAATTGAAATCAAAGTTAGAGAAGTAGGTCTACCTCCTTTGTCCCGATTGGATTGCATATAGTCTGTCTCACGATTGCACGATAAGCAGGGGTTTGATCCTCAGCCGGGTATGTCTCTTACAGTATCCTTGGATGCGGAAACAGACGTTAAATTTATCTTTACAGCTATTTTTCACCCCACATAATTACCTAGGGGAACCTTGTGTGATAGGCCAACTGCTCGATAAAATTGCTGATTTTTATGTTGTATTTCCAGTTTGTATATCCATCTCTCCATGCATCCAGCTTTCTTGACACTTGGAAAAACATGATTAGAGCGGCGGCGTGATTTGTTGCAGGAATACGAAATGAAACCTGCATGCAATTACGTGAATATGGAATCTTCACCATTCCACTATCCGAAAATCTTCGGAAAACAGAAAATCTGATTGGATAAAATGACAGAAACTAAATTTACAATGGAATAAAACAAATAGAAATGTAACCTCATTGTAATGTATGGAATATAATGAAGGTTAAAGCCGGATAATAGTGCAATTATCATTCAGATTGGATCTATTAATTTTTCGAATAATAATTGATTAAAGCGATTTGCTTATTTACCATAATTTTAATGATGATCAGCTAACGAATGGGAAATATTTCTTATAAGGAAAGTTTAAATGACGGGATATCTTATTTGGTCTGCCCAAGCTTTATCGTGGTTGATTCTGTTCGTCGTAATTCTGTCAGAGATAAGAGGTTTGTCTATCTATACGGCGATGTTACTTCTGTTAATTTTATGACTTACTTTTCTACATCAATCAATCAATACCTCAGTCAATCGATCACTCATCCGATCACTCATCCGATCATTCATTCATGAATACTTATGTATGACAACACGGTAGCTAGCTAGATACACGATCAACCCTTCGGGTTTATACAAATTATCATGCAAATCTTGTATAAATTATGTCGATTTTTGTTTTCAAGGTGGTAACACGTCATCAGCTACAATGACTACTGAGAATTCTTTACAACCACCGAGTGTATCCGAAGACCTTATACTACTGATTTGTCGTAACTTTACGATAGGTAACAGAAAGGGGCGAGAATTAGCAAGTCCAAACTTCCCGCAGCAGTATCCCAACAAAACTAATTGTGTCAAAACCATTTCCGGTAAGTTCTTAATTAGTGAACATAATGCTATTAGACCTACACACAATAGTGCGACGTACAGGGTGAGGCAAAACTTTACACCCCCCTAGTGAATCTCAATAACTTCGTCAAAAATAAAGATTTGTAAAAAATATTCAGGCTGTCTAGAGGAGGAATGTTGACATTTAACCTCCAGATGTTGACGAAAAATAGTAATACATAAAAAAGTTACAGAGTTTCTACGAAAAAATCGAAAAACAAAATAGCAAGGCTTATTCAACAAGAATTCACTTCCTTTTGAATAGAATTTGGACCTGAAAAGGGTCGTTTGTTGCTGTTGCGATTCTATTTGAGTAGTTGTTCAAAGTGGCCGCCATCTGCTCGAATGCACGTCTGCAGCTTCTTCCGATATGCTAGAACAGCTAGGTCGATAGCCTCTTGAAGCAAGTCGTCCCATGTTGCCCCAAGCACGACCTTGAGCCCTCTTAGTTGGCTTTGGGGTGAGCACTTTGTACCGCTCGAGCATAGCGTCCCAAACGTGGTAGTTGAGAGGATTGAGGTCAGGTGAGTTTGGCGACCACTCATCCTTCTTGACGAACACTGGACCTAATATTTAAGAAAAATTGTGCCAACGCTATTTGAATAAGCCTTGTTATTTTGTTTTTCTCTATTTTTTCATAAAAACTCTGTAACTTTTTTATTTATTAATATTTTTCGACCAAATTTGGAGGTTAAATGTCAACATTCCTCCTCTAGAGAGCCTGAAAATATTTTTAATCAATTTTTAATTTTGACGAAGTTATTGAGATTTCGCTAGGGGGGTGTAAAGTTTTGCCTCACCCTGTATACTATGCAGCGTATACAGTGCTATACACAATACACATTATTGCAAAATTATAAAAACAGGAGAAATCTTACTAGGTTATTATAGATATTTTCCAGTTCCCGATGGAAGAAGGGATCGGGGCAGTTTTTGTATAGGTTGTTGGTCCAGCCAGGGGTGTTGTTGGCCTGATGGTTGATGAGGCAGTCGTAGGATTCGTACAGCTGCTCCCAGGGGTAGGCGTAGGGGCAGATGGTGTAGCGCCTGGTGCCCACGTCAGTCAGGGGCCAGGTGGCGTTACCTTGGTAGGTACTGGACGTGTTCGCTACGTTACACAGATCTGAAAAATGAAAAGACGAATCAGCTAACTGTAATAATAATTATTCATAAGTGACCATATTGGTCACTAATAGTTATCCTCCGTATAAATTCACCAGTAGATATCCACAGTATATCTTTTATAGCTGATGCGTGGAAGTTTGAAATTGTTCGGTGCTAATTAGTGGAAAGATAACTTAATGTAATAATTATTATACACCATGTTGTCTATAATTGAAAGCACCTCTTATGCATGCAGGGAAAGCGTGACCAAAGCTCTTAGCTAGGCAATGCTTTTTGAAAGTCTACAAAATGTTGACATCTACCAATTCGCAATTCATCTTATTACAAAGATTCTTTGCGATATCTTCAACAACATGAAGGTAATTGATAGATGAAATTAGGTGGTACGAACACAATTAACCACCTGGAATTGGTTCCATCATTCAATTCTGAGGCAAGCATTTTAACCGCTTCACTAACACTTCGATTGCTAATACCTTCATCAGTGACTGGTATGTCTAGTTACAATGTCATTTCAAACTTAATTTAACTTTTTTTCTTAAATTTTCGTCTCAATTTGTAGAAGAATATTTATAATTTATGTGGGACATATGATATTATATTTGGTGATATTTGCAAATACGGCTTCTTTATTGTGAGTTTGATGGAGTCGAATATGATATTCAGGACCGTTGAGCCCGTGGTCAGGCTACCATCGTTCAGCTAAAGCTGTTGATTCAGAGTTAATTGAAATTCTTAATTATAGATGATATTTCTCTACTAATGAAAGAGCATCTTGAAGATTTTGCACACAATTTAGGAAACCAAGGAAACTGAAATAACGGCAGGATAGTAGAGGATTTAGGAAGTTTTGGAAGGGGGAGGCAAATGTACTTTATCGAATCGATGGTCGATTAATGGCAAGGGGTCCAACATAAAAGTGCATATCTGATAGCAAGTATCATACCGCAGGTTGGCAGCCCCCTTCCACATTATATCCGTTCCTGCGGGAGGCCATGACATTTTTTACCATGGTTCATGGAAAATGTGTCTAACTGGAGAGGGCATTCGTTCTGGAATCTGTTGAGGCAGCAGAAATTTTTCGAGCTGTGCCATGTAGTAGAGATAAAGTAAGATCTTGTTTAATTTCAGAACAATTCAGTGGAAGACTACGAGCGCCTAAGTGCTGAGTGGACGCGGTAACTAAAGAGAGATATATTTTTTATATTTTTTATGGTTAGAATAATTGGCGTCCCTGACATCATCCTTGGATAAGGAAACGGAGTTAAATCTTTTTATTATTTTATTATTAATATAAGCTGGAAGACTATGGTCGCCTATCAAGCGGTAGGTCAACCACACACAGTATATTTACTGAGATTATATAGTAACTCAGCAAAGTAAAGCAAAGTTCAACGGATGTTTCCGTATCAAAAGAGACTGTCAGAGACGGAATCGGCTGGGACTTGAACCCGTGGCCTCCTGTTTATTAGGTGTGCTGATTATTAGTGTGCTACTGACTAGGCTATTTTATATCTGGCCAAGCAAGAGAAACTTGACTGATGTTCATCTAATCTGCGCGATCTAGGTCGCTGGTCGCCGATAGCGCCTTCCAGAGGCGAAAAGGTAGTAAATCCTATTAACTTGAGTATTAAGGAAATTATTTAGCAAGAAATTAGCAATCAATGATTATAACAATTAGCAAATAGTAGGCGTCTACTTTGGATGATTGCGAAGGTTGCTAAAGGTCTTGCGTATATGATGCAATTATCAAATTGCATTACAAAGAGTGATGCTGGCGACCTCTCCGTCAGATTAATGACTATATCACCTGTGTGTTGAAATCGCTCAGGGTCCGAATCAGCTCCGCGCCTACATTCGGTAACGAATATGGCTCATAGCCTTTACATTAAATTTAAGTGCAAACCAACAATTTAATTTTCACTAACCTCTGAAGAGGCGACATTCTAGAGGCATGTACTCATCTCTCTCACATCTGATCTCTGAGACTGTAGTGGACTCGACGTCATCCAGCTCCACCCAGGCAAGGTTCACCACATATGTGTCCAGCCTCCCAGTCAGCTTGCTCTGACCTACCTCACTCCGCCAAGGACCACTGATGGAACTGCTGCCACAGTCTTCCACTGGTGGAATCCTGCAAGTCACTGCTGAGCCCAGGCTGTTGTTAACTGATCCATAGCTGCAGAGGGTGCTCTGACTGTCTGCAGTCCGACATGTTAGTAGGATTATGACAAGATATTGAAACATAGATTTATAATATCTAGACCTATCCGATGATATCTTTATGGTATAATCCATGTTCTCTGTCCTATAATGAGATGTTGTGTCAATTTTACGATTCTACATGTATGATTTTATTAGTTTACGTTATTGTTTGAATTCATACATAAATTTAAATTTGCAGAAATAAGTTACATCTTAATATAGACTCTCACTAGTGCACGGGCAGGTGGCAGGTTAGAGGTAGAAGCTACAGCACTGCGTAATTAGACAGAAAGGAAGCTTTTATCCACAGAGTACTACTCTTCTAAGTACCCCGAAAGTAACTACATTTTCAATCTGCGACGGAAACTCAACAAATTAATCTACAGAAAAACATTTATTTTCTATATAGCGTGATGGCAACATCCTCAACAGGCTCTGATTTGTAGGCTGGTTCATTGTTCGATGGGCACTAGGAATAAAATATTCATTATTGAAATCATCGTGACAAGTGAGTGATACAAATAAATACATAAAATGTATCTCAGACATCTATACACCATTTCGCTCTTCTTCAATTATGACTTTTTGTTGTTGGAATAGACTTAGTCCTCTTTCACAAAAACATTATATAGGACCCTAGATTATAATCAGAATATAACATATAACTTATAGAACGATAGATAAATGAATTACAATCAACATAATGGTCCACCACAGCAACGCTTACTGTGACAAAAACAATTCATAATGCCCTCATTGAAACATTCATACTAGTGACATTAATGCATTTGTTTCATTTGTTTATTTCACTAATAATCCTCTTACGACAGATTATTAACATGTTACATAGTTCTTCATTTTTGTTGTCTGTCAGCCGTCCATCATTAATCAGTACATAGGGCCCATGTCTCAGATACACGATTAACCTTGACAATCTGTGTGTATTTGATCCTTCCAAGAATCCAATAAATATCGAGGACATAGGTTAGGGTAAACCCTAGTCTCTGATATATGTTAATCTAATAAACCAATTACGCACCCTTGCCAAAGGGCTCTGGCCTTGTTATTTGTAGACAGACCCGGATTTTAACTAACAACGCCAAGTGCAGATGTCACGGGCCATTACAGATGAGCACGCTACCAATAAGCCACAGGAAGAACGGAACCTTTGAAGCAAGACTGAATAATCTAACATATTTTTACATTACAAGCTATTCTAACAAACGCTTGTTGTCAAAAGGAAATCGCAAACTTTACAGTTTACCTGTAAAACATGAACTAGGACCTACCGTGCGTCTATTACCTACACGTAACACACTGTAACACAACAAATTAGTCACAATTATTGGGCCTTTACTCATACAAGACAGGAATGGTACTTTGTACATCTTAGACCTTCCACTTGTATGGTTTTCCTAAATCTATCAAATTGACATGGAAGATCTATCTATCCAGTGCTTTGCACGTGACTGGTCCAAGGCAAAGATTCATACACACAATCAACTGTCTCGCTCTTTAATGAGCACACCATCGACCAACCTAATAAGTCTGTCTCAGCACACAGACTGCCTTTTCTACACCTAAAATGATGCCTTTGCTCAAGAAAAATATATATTTCCGAGGTGGTTTTCCATTGCCTTCCTCAGTATCTGCGTTAGTCGGCTCTTACGAAACACGAGCAGTTATCGGTTGGACTATTCTCAAATATCCCGGACCCAACTTGCAAGATAACACTATCGAAAAGGATTAATTCGAATTTAACGCAAGTTTCGCGGCCAAACGGCCACATCAGTGACGTGTGACCCCGGAGATTCGAACCGTGGATCTATGGAACCCGAGTGAGACACTCAACCGATGTGCTACAGGCTCAGTCAACATCTAAGGCTCTGAGCCAATCTCCAAACAAATAATTGAGTAGGAATGTGTGGAATCATATTAATATAGCGTGGCCTGTTATATTTTAATAAAGCATTGAACATATTAACCAGTTTTAGTTCTGAATAAAATATCCAATCATAATTTCAGCTTTGCTGCTCCAACACTTTTAATTCTTTGCAACAAGATTTGCGATGCTAAAAACTCATTTCTTCAAACCGTTGATCTGTTCTAACAGACTTTCTTGCCTTGGATAACGGACTAGAACTGCTTTTTATATCGTTCTCTCTTCTGTTTATCAATTTGCAGGAGCGTTCTGATGATTCGATGTACCTGATATCGCCTTCGGGTGAGGAACCGGACGTTAAATCCTCATTGATTGATTGATTGATGCTGTCTGTTGTAACCGTGTATAGTTGCAGCAATAACAAAACGCAATTAGAGTGCTACCGTCATACATGACAACATCGAGCACTGTGAAACAACAGCCAACCCGCTAAGCAGTAAAAGACCAACAATGCCAAGCCAAAAACCAGAAAAGAATTTTTAAAAAGAAATGGACAATGGAGAGTCATGAAGCAAAGCGCAACATCTGATGTGGCAGCCTAGACATCCGCTTGTCTAGAATTTGAATGATCAATTATTGGTCTATTACACAGAAATCCTTGCCACCTGGCTGCCAACTCTCCACTCCGTATCTGCTTCAGTCGCCTCTTACGAACACGGGTTATTGTCGGTGGGATCAATTCTCAATTTTCGCAACTTACTCGGGAAATTTTACCGAACCCACTCTGGCAAAACTTCACCTTCCGCTTGACATCGCCTTCTGGTGAGGAACTGGACGTTAAATCCTCATTGATTGATTGATACTTATCATTACTACACCGTCAAGACCATCATACTTGACTATTAATTTGACTAATACTGTAATAAATATATGATTATTAACTACTTGTGAAATAATGTAAAAGTCTCTATTAGTCTAGTATAACTTAGTCCTAAAACAGGATAACTGGGCCTCAGCACCTTGAAGACATCGGTTCTGTACACAGACTGAACATATCTAATCATTCACTTACATGTATTTAAGCGCCTCAGTGACCACACCATGCTGGGATGTTTATACGGCTCACACACAGTGAACCACCACAAACTGTGTCAAACTGAGCTATTGCAGTAACTAACAACAGGGCGAGATAGATGATTCTGCTAATAGCAATAAAAGTTATGAACATCCTTGGTTTGACGCTTGTTTTAGTATCGCAGGGTCACTGTGAGAGATGGTCCCGGCAGGGAACCGAATCCGCGGCTTCTTGCTTGACATGCTAGTGGGCCGACTAGGCGACCATTCAACCTAGACCATTGTTCATAACATTCTAGTACCAAAACGATATTGAGAAGAAAGAAGAATTGGATTGGCCATGCCTTGCGTGGCGAAGGCACGATGAAGGTTATTATACATGTAAAAGGAAAGTTTGATGGAAGAAAAGGACGAGGACGAAGCCGTATCTATAGGAATGCTAGATGATCTAAAATTAGGTGGACCATATGATGTCATGAAACGGAAAGCTAGCGATAGAGAGTTATGGACTATGGAGGAATTGGACTCCCAGGACCTGCCACTTGGCAGAGCACTACAGTAGATAGATAAACCGTAAAACACGCTTATATTCATCAACTGGAGATCTTGCTGGTCTATAGCGTTCGTTCATGCGTGGAGCACATTGTAAATAATAAAGTCGTAAGGTCTATGTATGTTTGCGTTACATTTGTTAAGGATTTGTAAAAGTTTTCATGGTGTATGGCGATGGTGTAGATTGGCTTTTTGTGGAAGTCATGCAGTGGTTAATATGAGTCGGAACACGGCGGAACGTCGTTTCAGGGCCCAGTAAAAATAGCCATCAGCTTTCCGGGCCTACCTTCAGCGTTCCGAGGTCCTACAAAACTTACCAAAGTGAAGAGGCACATTGAACAGTTCCATGGCCCCTTAATTTTCAATTTAATCACTGCTGGAAGTTAACATTAAACTGAATACAAACAAGTTTGATTACCGGTAGGGCTTAGCAAAACCATTTAGGCCTATGGATGCTTTGAAAAATAATGATCACACATATCACATAATTATAGATAATTATTGGGGCCAAAGGGCATCCAGTCAGTATGCTTGTAGGGTTAATGTTCCTCACTCTATACGGCTACTGATGCTCTTACCCATGGACAATGTAAACATCATATTTAGACACAACAACAAGTACAATAACAACGGAATTAGAGCTACCGCCATCTACGTTAACATCCAGCACAATGGAAACAAAGCCAATCCAAATAGCGATAAGTTTCATTATACGGTGCAAAGCCAATATTTAGACAACAGGTCCAAATACACGCCCGGTACGACTGCACCACGAGTCGACTTTTAGAGATAACTCCAGACTTTCTCACCACACGGCGAGTAGGCTTACTCTACTAATATAATTATTATCTATGGTTTCCTAACCCCTACACCTCCATAACATCAGATTAAACTCGTTCAAAGCGTGAAGTTCTAGCCTTTCTGTTGTCGCTATAGAATGCATGTATTTTGCACAATCATTCAAATGGCGACAGTAAAACTGAGAACATTTATTATGAGGCCCAAGTGACATAATGTTTATAATTATAATAGACCCGGGCAATGATCTACTGCTATATATAGTGCGTGGCTCAAGTGGTTTGTGAGTGGGAAGACTTTCAATGGATTGTGGGATAGACTTAGAAATACCAAAAGTGTGCTACACATACAATGAACATTGAACATTCCATTAGGTCTGTATCAATAGGAATCTCAGTGTCTGATTTTCTGAGGCTCGGAGGGGGGGGGGGAGAAGTAACCCCATCCAGCTGAAAATCCTAAACCCCCACCTCCTGGTAATTTTTTTATCTGGGAGTCGATATTTACCCCCCTCTCACCACTTCTATTTTTTCCTTGAACACCCTCTTACTTCATTTTCTCAAACCCCTCCATTTCGAGCTTTGGTTAACATGTTTCTGAAATATTTGATAAAACAAGTAGTCGCTCCCTTGCCTCGCGACACCAATTTTTCACTCCATCAAATTTCTAAGCTCTATATGAATCTTTTCAACTCAGACAGATGTCAACTGATCGGGTAGGCTAAGCCCGTGGGTTGTGAAGTGCTTATAGGCTAAACCAGTGGGTTGTGAAGTGCTTATAGGTTAAACCAGTGGGTTGTGAAGTGATTATAGGCTAAACCAGTGGGTTGTGAAGTGATTATATGATAAACCAGTGGGTTGTGAAGTGACTATAGACAAAACCAGTAGTTGTGAAGTGATTTTAGACTAAACCAGTGGGTTGTGAAGTGATTATAGCTTAAACTAGTGGGTTGTGAAGTGATTATAGGTAAAATCAGTGGGTTGTGAAGTGATTATAGCTTAAACCAGTGGGTTGTGAAGTGATTATAGGCAAAATCAGTGGGTTGTGAACTGATTATTGGCTAAACCAGTGGCTTGTGAAGTGATTATATGCTAAACCAGTGGCTTGTGAAGTGATTTATAATTAATTATAGGCTCATTTCAATGTGTGTCGCCCTTTAATTTGGTCCTTACCATATGATTATTATTGACATCTTTCGCCATCTGAAGACGATAACGTCCCTGATATCGTCGTCCGGTGGTGACACGGACGTTAAACCATATTGTATTGTATTGATAGGGTCCGGTTCACCTGCTGAGAAGAAGACCTTCTTTTTAATCCCATGACTCACATTTTCTTGCACGCTCCGCCCGCGAATCATCTTAATCATGATAACATATAACAGTGCATCTGGGCACAAATGATGTAACGTTTCGATCAAGCAATCAGTAAATATTTTGATATGATATCGCTCCATAAATATGCAACATTTGTGGGCGGGGGGGGGGGGGCTATGGCCGAGTGGTTAGAGCGTCGACCTCCGAAGCAAGATCTGGGTTCAATACCAGGTCAGGTCAACAAGAAAAATAACCCCAGGTGTCTGGTAGGTTAGTAGATATCGGCGCTTTGCTGCATTGTGCGCTATAAACAACAATGATACGTCTAACCATGGAGAGAGCATAAAATATAAAATATAAAAAACAGCAACTAAGCAAGGAAATTTGCACGTGCGTCTGTCATGTGTGTATATACGGAAATTAAAAAAATAGTAGAGATAAAATATTTGCCGTCAACACATATAGTGAAAATTTAGATCAATCGATAGTTGCACGACGTGCACGTGTTTTGCAGAAGCCAACTAACGCAATTACTGGGGAAGACAGTAAAACCCACCTCAGAACCCCAACTTTTCCTTGAGCAAAGGCCTTATTTAATGTTGTTAATCGATGATGTGCTCCAGTAAACCTGATAGTGGACTTTGAAATATAATGTGTGCCTTAGACCTGTCAACTGGCATTGAATTAGAGATAGTGAGAGTTAGAGAGAGAGAGAGAGAGAGAGAGAGAGAGAGAGAGAGAGAGATAGAGAGAGAGGGAGAATGCTAAATGGGCGAAAGGGTTCAACTGGTGGCATTCTTTCCGATATGGTTGCTTAAAATGACATAGCTCAGTCGCACTTATTGATATTTATTCCAAATGTGTATTATAATTATTTATTATAATATAATTTGTCATTGTCATCTAGAAGTCTAATATAAAAAACGTGTCAACTAAAAGATATCTAATAATAAACCACAACTAAGCGGAAATCTCCATCAGTCATTTTCTAATCAGGCGAACGCCATCACCTTAAATTTATCCTACATCAATCGTTTCAATAGAACCCAGTCGACTTGTCTCTTTAATGTACATGTAGGATACATTAAAGATACAATGTAGGATACATCCTACATTGTAAGTATTACTGTCAAGTTAACACTTGCTGCCCGGGTGAGCAAATATTGGGCACTTTAGACGAACGTCCACTGAAATATAAGATATCAGGAGGTTGCAGATTGGTCACCCCAGCCTTGTTCGCCGGTCACCACATGTGGATCTCACCCGACCAGCCAATAGGCTGACCCGACCCAACCTGACCTGAAAGATTAAGACTTTATGAGGACCCGACCAATCAATATTTTAAAATATGTTAGTTAGTTTCTTGCAGCATGTTACTTGCAGCCTTCACTAGTCGAAAACATCCCGTGATATCGTCATAGATTGTTGGAGAGCTCGTTTGTCAGGTATTATTATATGATCTTTATGTTTAACTTACCTGTAATATTTTTATGTTTCCTTTTTTACTTACAATCATAATTACGTCTTTACTTGTCTTGCACTAAAAATTATCGAGTATAAATTCTCAACTCCAAGGCTGATTTAACTATGAATTACTAAGAAAAATATACTAACGAATTAAGCTTGTTTTACTAATTGAGTCTGCTTTATGACTCTATTGAGTGTTTGGTGACGAGTGTTAACGACATAAAGATCATTTCAAAATCTTATGCACGAGTAAAACCCTACTTTCAACAAACTCTACTATTCTAAGCTAAATATACATACTGCGTGGCAGTATGCTACAGAAAAGTGCCAGAAATAGCATATGAAACCACTTCCTGAATATGTTATATTTTGATTGATGACGAATTAAAGTAAATGAAGATAAATGAAAATAAGCCAGTCAGAATATTAAATATTATATAAACTATTGCATGCTAACATAGATCTGATCCGACCCGCGCCTTGAGTAAAAACTTTTACCAAAGCAGACCCGACCCGTGGATGGACCCGACCCGTGGATGAATCAGACCCGTGGATGGACCCGACCCGTGGATGGACTCGACCCGTGGATGGTCCCGACCCGTGGATGGATCCGACCGACCCGTGGATGGATCCGACCCAGAATAATTCAAATACCACTCAAATAAAAAAACCTCCCACTACGACGGTATAATATTGTTACGAGACTAAATAAGACAGCGAAACGAACTCATATCTTAATTAATAGAAAGCATTCTCTGCACCTATAAACTTTATAAATGTCTATAAATTGAGCAAATATTTTAGTAGTACAACTAAATCGGCTAGCATCGGTGAGTGTAGGCCTACATGTATAATTATGGAATTTGGCAAAGATCTAGGCCCCCTATAGTAGACTCCATTCCAAATCTCATACTTTATATTAAAAGTTTAATTATTAAATGATGAATGCCCTAACAGAGCTTTTGCTATGAATCGCTCACATGCATTGTCTATTGTCTATTCCTTTATTTTTATCGCGTTCAGCTAATTCACAATTTATTTTGTGTTGCACTTCTTTCAGGTTTCATTTATCGTTGTTTTTGTGTAAAAACTGAAAGCTAAGTTTAAGGTTTGTTTCCGTGTCCAAGGATACTGTCAGAGACGGACCCGGTTGGGAATCGAACTCATGACCTCTTGTTTATCAGGCAAACTTGCTAGCGACTCGGCCATCCAAACGGGACAAGGAAGAATAAATGTGTGATAAAGTAAGAATTTAATTGATTAATAAAGGAAGCATTGAAGGCATTTCTCGAGAAAGGTAAAAAAGAATGTACTAACGTTGTGATGCTGATAATTATCACAATCACAACGCTACCAATCCACGCTACACACTTCTCTCATCAGTTTCGCTAGATGGCTAGAACGTAGCTTATCCGAGATCCGAGAAGAAAGTAAAAAGAGACCTGAATCTACCAATATTTTAAACAGAATGAACTGAAATGTTTATACTTTTATATTGGCACATTATGCCAATATTATTTTATAAAGTTAAACACATGTAATGTAGCGCAGTGAATATGAATGATTGTGGTGTTATGGTTTAGGGTTACTAAGTAAATAATTATGGTTTTCTTGTTATGATATAAGTCGTGATGCTACTGGCCTACTTTTACTTTTTCATTGTGGTCTGAAAATAGTTAAGATCTTTCACGATTCTAACCAGGTGTATAATTTATGGTATTTCGTAAAAATAAATTTATTCAGAACGCCCTTTTTACATTAAAAGATACTGAATGCGTGCTAGCATAACATCTAATACGAGGGGCGTTCAAAAAGTCTTGATCATTGCTCAATAATTGTAAAACTACTTGTCAGAATTTGTTCTAATTTTGCAGCAACATTACTCAACATATTTCCGATGAATATACAAAATCCTACATTTATAGCACTTATTTTTTATACAGTAGGCCTAACCACTCCACGCTACACACTTCTCTCATCAGTTTCGCTAGATGGCTAGAACGTAGCTTATCTATAATGTCACTTCTGCCACCCTTAATGTCGGTCAGCCATCGCCTAACACTCGGATAACTAAGTGCAGTGTTTCTACATAAACTTTTTCTAATCAATCACTGATTTCCCTTGCAGCTAAACCCTCTTTCATAAGAAATTCAATTACAGCTGTTTGCCTACTAGGGTCAAAGTGCGTCAATAATTATAAGTTGTCATCTTGAGTATTGATAAGTGCTGCCACCTAAATAATAATAAAATTATATTTACCAAGGATGTCAGTCGGATTCTAGTTAATAATGCTGGGGAAAATTATAACAATTTCAGACGAGTAGTCGTAAAAATAATTAAGCAATGATCACGACATTTTGAATTCCCCTCGTATATCTTCTTATCCGTTAGCTTAGAGCAATTGTCTCTCATGTCCTCGTCAGATGACGAAATGGACCTTAGGGTTGATTGATTGATCTGTACCTTCTTCTTTTCACATAATTATCTGTTGGTTAAATTTTAAAACATTATTTCTTTGACGCTTTCTGTAGCACTGTAGTAGCAGGGTCATGACAAGTACAGGTCTTCGAGATTGCCTTACAAGCACATGTTACTATTTTCAGGGGCCCCCATTCCCCCAAGCTTGATGGAGCGCCCCCCCCCCCCCAAAGAGTCAAATATATGATGTTTCCCCCAAGCTCTTCAT
>JAQFZF010001009.1:0-15195 GCA_034695365.1 Enchytraeus norvegicus | reverse complement strand
CACACACACACACATACACACACACACACACTGTCCACTGTGTCCAGTGTCCACTCTCATGTGTCTGTCTACAGTCAGTGTGCAAACTGTTACTCGTGACACTAGTCACACAGGTTGATCACTTCTCACTGTTACAATAGCCTACTGTAACAACCTACAGAGCCTGTTACAGTAGCCTACTGTAAAAGCCTACAGAGCCTGTTACAATAGCCTACTGTAACAGTCTACAGAGTCGTAGAGTAACAGACGTGCCTGTAGGTTTAGCATATTAAGAACTTGCTGATATTTACATGTAATTGAAATTATTGTTAAGCACGGTGCGATAATATCCAAAATGTTGCCTGAATTTGATAAGGTAGCCGGAATTTTGTATGAGACCCATACTAAATCCCACACATATTACACCATATAATATACAGTCAGGAAGTAATAAAGGGTAGAATGGAAGGAAAGAGAGCCAGTGAAGATCAAGAATTGGATGATGTGATGAATGGAGCATAATGTGGATAAGAAAGCAAACTGAGCATAGAGTACAATACAATACAATACAATGAGGATTTAACGTCCGGTTCCTCACCCGAAGGCGATGTCAGGGACGATAGAGAGGTACATAGAGAGGTATGGATAAGGTATATGCCATGGACTTACAATTAGACATTACACTGAGAGAAAGAGAGTATGAAAGAGAGCCAGACAGCGAGAGAGAGAGAGAGAGAGAGAGAGGGAGAGAGATAGAGAGATAGAAAACACCTAGTTTTCACTTGATTCACTATTTTTCTCATAACGTGTTGTTATTATTTCTAGGACCTGCATCAAAAGTTATACCACCACCAGTTACTCATAAATGCGAAATTCTTTTGAAAAAGTGCGTCTCTCCAGGTTAGAGTAACTATTAGTTAGTACGAATATGACCCGAACTATTTTTGGATTAAACTTGAAAAGTTGCCTATGATTCTCAATTAGTAAGTAATAATTATTTATAGTGATTAAATTGATACAATTATTAAATAAGCATTTACTTAGTAACAATTAAAACACCTGTAATTGACATTTATAATTTTATTTATTAATTGCATAAGCCTACTGCCGCCCCGTGGACAAGAACGCATCTATAATCTATACAAATTAATTTTTTTTTATCCGAAGATGCCATTGTAATAAAATGTTCACCGAATGCTGCGCTGGGCAATGGAGAGTAAAGCAGCTTGCTGAAGACTGTAACTCGTTGTGCGCACAACTGAGCACTGAATTCGAGTCACATGCAGTTGTCGATTGTTCAACTCTCTAGTTTCCCTCTCTCAACACGAACAAACGGTAGATGAGAGTTCAAATGAAGGGGCTTAGTTCGAATAACCAAGGCGGAGGAGGGGAGATATTTAGACCCCCTCCCCTTAACATAATTCATTCGAATACCCATTTTACATATTTCAAAGCGCTGGGAAGGGGCATGGGTCGGTTCAGAATCTGTTCTTCATACATTAAAATATTGTCAAAAGTTTGTGTTGGATCTACGCCTGTTTTATATATTCCTTAATTCGCACATTATGTTAGGGACGTCCCTGATATCGTAATGATATGAAAAAGCAGATGTTAAAATCACTATAGGGTTTCCGTAGATCGGTTTAATCAAACTATCTTGACCTGGCTAATGGACTTGTACTGTTTCGGTTCTCGCTTTATCTTCTAGTCTATGTATTGGCAAGGGTGTTCTGGTGTCTTTCTTTGCCACAAGATTTGCGATCTTGTACAAGCATTACTACTTTTCAGGGAAAGCTAAAAACTCATCTCTTCCCGCTGTAGATCTGTTGTAGCAGACCTTCCTGCCGTGGATAACGGACTTGCACTGTTTTGGACCTCACCTTTTTCTTTCTGTTTGTGCATTTGCAGGAGCGTTCTGGTGGTTGGATGTTGTCTGCAGATGTATATGCTGTTTGAAACATCCCTGACATCGCCTTCGGGTGAGAAACTGGACGTTAAATCCTCATTGATTGATTCATTGATTGACCATCATAAAATTCATTGCTCCTAAATTTTCAGTTTCCTATGTAAGGCTTAAAGAACATAATCAATTTATACAATTATATTCAATATAAATTCAATTTATTAAATATTTGATTTATGTGTGTGTGGTTGAGGTTTATAGACGTTGTGTCATAACTAGATGATTAACGGCTGTGTCTCCGAGGCCTCTACTTATGACCTCGATACACACAGAGCAGAGCGCAAGTTTTAAGCTCACAGGACAACGAAGTGCAATGAAATCCTGGCAATCAGATAGGCATAATGAATGATAAAGTAATCAATTTATTAATCTGTCATACTACATGTATATAAATTAAGTGAACATACACTACGGTGTTTATACCTTATACATAGATGCGTACTCCTGGACACTCAAATCTCTGCACATTTGCCAGAATGACATGGCAGAGCTCTCACCTAACGGAGAATAAAATATAAAGGTTCTCAAACGCATACACGAATGCATATTGTATACTCGGTAGGCCTATACTGATTGTAGAAAAGATGGACTGGAAATTTTGCACAGCGCTTTCTCTTACGTCTATGCATTAGTAAGTGTGTTCCGTTGTATTGAACTGCTTTTAGCTGCATTTTCTGCTTGGGATGCCCCTGACTGCCTGACATCACCTTTGGGATAGGAAACTGACTCGAATCTTAATTTCCAGTAAAAATAACACAGAACAGCAGCACAAGAATTTAATTCTTTGAAAACATGTTGAAAAAGTTTTACCAGCCATTAATAATTAGTAAATTTCAATATGCCAATCTGAAGAAAAACATTTGACAGATGGCGGATGAAAGAAATATTTGTGCATTCTGTTTTTACAATGCTTGCATTTACGAAAAGCGTAAATTTACGTAAATGAAAATTTTCACTTTTTATTCTGACGTAAACAAAAATGCAGAATCTCAATAAAATCATTAACGTGTAGCTTTTTTTGGAAACGCTCGATCGTCTTTAAGTAATAAAGTATTAAAAGTAATTAAATAATTAATTTAATTAATTAATTAACTTCATTAATTAATTAATGAATTCAATTTACTTGGATTTATCTATTTATTTTATTTAATCGTTTAAAAACAAAAGAAAGAATCCCGTCAGAGTCGTCCAAAAAAGACCGATGTCTATAAAGCGATGAATTACTAAGCAGCTGCTAGCTAGCAGCTGCTAATAGCTGTCAGTAGCTGTTCACCAAATACAACGCGTCAATGAATTTTGAAACGCCATTTCTACTCAAAACTACGAAAATTATTAAAATGTTGGAATTGACGCTTTTCGTAAACACAAGCAATATCTCTATCTAGTGCTGTACCAACTGTGTAGTCCAAGACAGAAGTTTCTAACCACAATCTACTGTCTCGTCCAGGAACACACCATCGACAAACCCAACAAATTATACCATTGAAAAGACTCTGCCGTTGCTGATCCAAAACGGAATGATGTCTTAATTCAAAGCAAAATGTTAGAGCTCTATGATTAGGCCCTAGGGGCTAGAGATAAGATTAGATGGTGGTTATGCATTACCTTTGTCAATGACTGCAGTAGTCGGCGTCTGTGAAATACATCCACCTCTCTTTTGGTCAATTATCGACAATTTTGATGGTCCCAGGTCTAACACCGTGTTTGAAGTTTAAGTGATAAAATTGAACATCCTGAATTTTATTTTAGAATTTATGTTACAAATACTCAAAAATACCTTTCTTTATTACTTCAATTTTAGATAATTGCACAGTTTAGTGCAAAATAACAACAATACACAGTGTTTGAACTGCGTTGTTAAAACGTGCCATCTGCCTTCTTAAATGCAGATACAATATTTGCAAAATAGTAAGCAACGATATACTATGTATTGTATTGTAGTGCCAATTTTGTTTTTAACGCCAGGAAAATTGTGCTTAATACAATGTACTGAAAAACAATTTGTGCATTTATTTATTTAAAAAAACATACATTTTTATATTTATTATAACTAGTAAGGGTGCTCAGCAGTCAGGGAAAACAGGGAAAAGTCAGGGAATTGCCCTGACAGGGGAAAGTCAGGGATAAGTCAGGGAATTTGAAGTCAAGTCAGGGAACATTTTGAGAATTTTTCCATAATTTTTTCTCTTTTCCAGCAACTTACAAAGTTGAATAGATATGAAACAAAATGGAGTAGAATATAGAGAAACATGAGTTATTTATCAAGATGGGATATGTATCATCATTTATTATACCTATTAAGTTGACTCATCGGTTAGAAACATTTGCCCGTAAGTCCACGATTCGAAGTCGTACACTGCGACGCGCGTAATTTTGGATATAAATTTGTCAGGAAAAATTCTTCGGAGGTCAGGGAAAAGTCAGGGAATTTGAAATGTTCAAGTTGCTGAGCACCCTGCTAGTGATGTTAATACCGGATTTTTCCTCAAATCGGTTTTCGATTGTATAAAACCGGTATTCGATTCAAATACCGGTTTTCTTTCCGGTAGAGATATATATTAATAGAGCCTAGACCGAGTACACAATGCAGGCTCTAATAGCCCAGTTCGAACAATGTCCACTGCACATGCTCCGTCACCCCTCCATGGTATCTAGGTCATAGGTCAAGTTGATTAAATCACTAGTCGTAGCATATAAATACATGGGAACAACCACATTTTTCTATTATTTCGACCATAGCTCTGTAATCATCAATCACGTGTGCATAGCAACGGTACCATGGACCTCCAAGAATTACACGACTCGAACCAGTATATACCCTGTATTAAAATCATTATCACCGACCGAGCTTGTTTAGCTCTAGTCTGGCATTTCACTTCGACTCGTAAAACAAAATCATTATGTCAGCAAATGGGAATTTTTGCCTTGGACCTACCATCTGGCAAAGCACCCAAATTATGTAATTACTGTCTTAGACATATATATTTGCACTCACAAGACTCGATAATACTCTACTTTTGATAAATACTCTACTTTTGAAAATGTCATTTAAATTTATGATAAAAAAATAATACTAATAAAATACCTGTTTAAGAGAAGTTAATTATATATATAATCAGGAACCGATCGGATAATAATATAGGCCCTACTTGATAGCTGAGGGCTATAGTGGCTGATCTATTTGCTGTCTTCGTCTTTTATGCGCTTGTCACGATTTACAGTGCCCTAACACCAAATCCGGTATTCGGTTTTGAAAACACAGAACCAGTATTCTGTTTTAAAATCGAATACCGGTTTGCCGGATTTCGTTTAACGTCCCTAATTATAACATACATAAATGTATGTCTTAGATGTCTGTCGACTACTGCACCTGTGAAGGGTGATCTTAAGCTGCCTACAAACGAAGCTCATCTTCCTGCAATAAAAGTGGAGGGAAAGGTTTGTGATTCGTTATCTGTTGATTTTATATAATGTATTTCTTAAGGTGCCGTTACGTTTTGTTATATTAATATACTCAGACTGCAGTGTATAGATATGGGAGCTGATCCCCATTCAAGCGGTTCACATCCACATGTTTTAAAGCTGATGGTTCACATATTCTGATCACCGGGCCTGCAAAAATCAAATCTTCTCTCCATTCATGATCTCATCTTGTTTTCAGTTCATGTTTCTTTCAGCCATTCTGGGTGAACGGGTTCGCTGAGATGTGCTGTTGAGACGTGCCTAACATCATCATTGGATGAGGAAATTGATGTTAAACTTTTATTATTAAAATTATTAATATGATTGATTTATATCAAGATTGATTGATATGTGTTTAGGAAGATGTTTCGGTATTATCCGGTGTGCCAGAGGAGCAGCTAAAGTCACGTCGTGTTCGTATCTTCGTGCCGGCTAAGAATGCAATGCAGTCTGGCACGGCACGCACGCACCAGTGGCACATAGAGTTTGACACCAGAGAGCGATGGGAGAATCCTCTCATGGGCTGGACTTCTAGGTATCAATTATCTACTCACTGGACTGGCACTATTTTATTATCTAAAATGAATTTTATTATAAAAATGAATAAATTTAGGTTGGTTTTTAGGAGGTAGTTGGTTGTAGTTTTTTAATCTAGCCTACATTATAGCGAGAGTGGACTTCCAGTTATAGATTTAATATTGTATATATGTATACTTACTATTTATGCATCTTCTACTTATAATCTATAAAGACTTACTCATCCATTCCATTTGTTGTCCACGCGGTGCGACCAACAATAAAATCTTCCTTCTAAAGATGCACCATAGGCTACTTGAACTGGTTTTCTGGGTATCGGCTTTGTAATGTACATTTTATTCTAGCATGTAACGGTTTATCTTGGTTTCATAGTGTTCGATGTTGTCGTAGATGATGGCAGCACCTCTAATTGTGTTGTTATTGTTGTTACAGCGCTGATCCTCTATCTACGATGGATATATCCTTCACTACCAGAGAAGACGCCATGGTCTACTGCGAGAAGAATGGTATACAAGCTACTTATTTGGTTTCCAGTGTTCAGTCTGAAAAAATTTAATGTGCGAATAGTCCAACTAAAATGTGTAAAAGCTGTAATGATAAGTTTAACGTCTCTTTCTGTATCCAAGGGCACTGTCAGACACTCTACATGTTTCGTAGGAGTTGATTAATGCCGATTCTATGAAGGCAGTGGAAAACCACTTCAGAAACAATGAATCTTACTTGAACAAAGGCATAATTTTGGATGTGGTAAAGGCAGAGCCGTTTTGATTCTATCAATCTGTTTGGTTGGTCGATGGTGTGCTCTTGTTGAGCAATATTATTTTTTTTCTATATCCATATACATGACACAACACACATGTGTAGTCTCTCCGCTCCTGATCCATCGTATCTTTGCCGTAGAAGCGCTTCAAGCGGCTAGCACAGATACACTTTGAACCTTCCAGCACCTATTAGTGCACCCATGCCAATGTTGCAGGGGATATTATTGTTGACTGACCTGAAATGCAGACTGTATGGACAATTTTCCTTGGGCCGGCCGCGTGGCCGTACACAGGATTTACCTTGCAATTGTTTTAAAAGATTTATGATAAGAAACATTTGTTAATTTTTATGAGACACCATAAAGGTGTTTAACAACTCTGTGAGAATCACTGTTTAATCTATAACATAATCGCAGTATATAAGATATAGGCATACCATACTTTTACAATAAAACATTCGCAAATTGCAACTTTTGGTGGCATATTGTTACTTATCATCCCACGATGAGATGAGAGAAGATGATGTTAAGCTCAGATCATACGGCGCCAATTGATAGATTATCTGATTGATTGATTGACTGACTGACTGATTTTATTTTGTTAGGTTGGGACTATGAAATTGATGAAAAAAGAGAAATCTATCTTAAGCCTCAAATCATAGTGCGCTAATTGATAGATTGATTGATTGATTGATTGACTGATTGATTAACTGACTGATTAACATATTGATTGATTACTATAGGTTGGGACTATGAAGTAGATGAGAAGAGAGAAGTTTATCTCAAACCTAAATCATACGGCGCTAATTTCTCCTGGAATAAGAGATCCAGGGTTTCTACCAAGTGATCAACTTTTAACGGATTGATTGATTGATAGACTAATTTAGTGTCTAATGAATGCATTGAAAATGTACCGTAACATAGTTTTATGCTTGTAATTAATTAACGTAATGGTAAACATTATTATCTCAAAATCGGAAGATGGACTACTAGATTTATTGATTGACTGATAGGTTTGACTTTTTGGTTGTTTCATGGAACTTTTGATTACATAATATACATGTAGTCAGTGATTAAATTGAGTTAGAACACCATTCTGGGGCCCAGTAAAAAAAGCCATCAGCGTTCCGGGTTCCAGAAAAATTACCATTAGCGTTCCAGGGCCCCTTGATTTATAAATTAACCGTTACATGTATGTAATGTAATTAGTTGTTGAAGAGGAATTTACGAATTCGTTAATAAATGAGATCGAATTTAACCATGAAAAGTTGAACTATAGTTAATTCATGCATTTTGGAGTTACTATATATTAAAGTCTCAAATGGCTAATATCATGCGTGTGCTATAATATACCCGTAGTCTGTGACATGGATCTAAGGCTAGCTAGGTGAAATATTTGCAAACTTAAAATGCTGAGTATTCTGTACGTTATATGTTTTGTAAGCCAGTTTCAAAGGTCGAATTCGGTCATGACATTGCTATAGAAGTGATCAAAGATGATAAGAACAATATTAATAGTGCTCAAGGATACCAATATATCACTTATTTAGGCCTAACAGTACCTTTATTTTGTGACCTGGATCTGTATCATATGTGGGCTATCATTTAGCATAAATATTGAAGTCCCTAAAATTTGAGGAATTTCAAATTGCATCTAAAGAAACCAAAAGGATGTTAAACTGCAGTAGTCCATATCATATATTGCCCCTTAGAAGTGTCCCATTTGGATAGTCAATAATACACTAGCTCGATAAGCAAAATGTCACGGGTTCGAGTCACAGCCGGGTCGGTCTCTGACAGTGTCCTTTAATAAGAAACAGACGTTAACTTAGCTTTACAGCTTTATACAGCTGAGTCGTACTATCAATTCGTATGAAAGATGTAAGTTTAGTAACGTGAGCCAGATATAAGGGACACATTATTTTAATGCAAGTATTGGCATAATATAATAACAATCAAAAGTATATCTACAAAACACCTCTTTATACAAAATGTTACGGTAACGATAAATGAACAGTTGAAATCGAAATATCCTAGCGGCCATGGATTACAAATTACTTTAGCATTAATCTAATAATTATAATTAGGTAATATTAGTAATTATGTCGCAGCGACGCCGACCAGGCCATGACCTCGGACCTCTGCGGGGCCGGAGGCTCGGTGCCCTGCTGCCCCTTAGGGCATTAATGCCTGATGTCGTCGTCAGATGATGAAACGAACATTAAATTACATAACAGGTATTAAAACACTTGCAACTAGATCTAATTATATACAGAAGATTAAATCATGTTACACTAACAGAAAAATTTCACAAATAGGGCTATGCTACTAAAATTATTGATTGACATGTCATTTATCAATTAATTAAACAATTTAATTACTATCAATACAATACCAGTTTAACGTCCGTTTTATCATCTGACGACGGTATCAAAATGAATTGATAGAAATGTGAATAATTAATAATCGTAATTTCAAGTTCCAGCGAATTAATAAATCTAATGGTCAATGAGATTTAGTCTCTATTCTCAACTATATTTGCTGTCGAATGACTCTTTCTTTCGTGTCTCCTCAGACTGTCTAATCTGCTATAGCTCAGATAACATATTTCACATGTGAATGTGACGTCACTGTGTGACATCATATGACGTCTATAAGAACTGTCATGTGTGTAACTTTTCCCGCATAAATTGCAGACGATCGGCTGTCGAGACGATGATTGTACCTTCTGATTCTGATGCGGATCTGAACCAATAGCATTCAGTGTTCCTACGCCTCCATTTTGACCGACGGCTAAGCCATTTAGATATCTTACATCGCCATATTGAGTATTTACAATGTCATATTGATTATTTACGAGGCCATTTTGTGCTATTTTATATTCTAGAGTTGGTGATGTATCATGAGCAGAAACTGTAGCTAGAAGTAAGGGAAGTCTTCCGTGTAAGTTGTAACTGTTAGACATGGGTGATAGATCTTTCATGTCTTGTGTGTTTTGATAGCCATGTTGCTGATTAGGATGCACAAATATATTGTTGTTGTTGGCATCATTGCCTGGTCCATGTTTATAAAGTCTCTCTGCATGATTATCTTGTCCTATGTTGGGCGTGGATGTTAAGAAGCTGAAATTTGGGGATATAAATTGGTTGTTTGATTGTCCGTTCATGCCAGGATAATTGGCTAACTGGTCCATTGTAGACGGTGTGTTCCTTTTGGAGATATTTCCAGAAATCCCTTCCACACGGTCACTACGAGGTGAGTTGGGCTCGAATTTAATCGATGATCCAACACTGCAGTGTGACCCTCTGAGTTCGCTATGGCTATCTATTGTCTTTGATTTTCCTAATAAATGTGCGATGGAAAATTCAATTGGCTTATCACAAACCATATCCGCTTCTGGTAATATACTCGCAATGGAAAACCCTGTTGCCTTCTTTTGCACAACGTCCTTTGATCGACTAGATTCATATTGCGATACCATTGTATGACTAGGCGCGGGGTCATTTCCTCGAGAAGGAGTTGGGAAGATGGGAGAGATTCTATGACTTCGACGACTAGCCGTTGTATTCCTCATTGCACGCTTTGCCCAAGTATCATGCAAACCAATCTGAGTTGATAAAACTGGAGATAGATATGATCTTCCTTTCGGAGAAGGACCAGATAAAGATGTATTGGAAGTCTCCTTTGACGTATTCGTAGACTTATTCGTATTCCTGGTGTCCATTGTTTGGCCGTATGAAGATGGAGTTATGGAATATCCTGAGATTTGAAGCAGGGTTCCATCCAGTGTATTCCTATGTGGTAAATAATTAAAACCAGTTTGAGAACTAAGGTTTGAGTTGTGATTTGCTGTTCTTGAATTGGCCGCCAAATTTATTCCTTCTGTTTGACTTTCTTGAACTACAGCTCTTAAATTGCTTATGCTCTGACTGTTGAGAAAAGGTGTATTAGTAATTTCATGTTCGACTTTGATGCGTTGGATTCTTGGAGAGTTGTGTCCTTCTGAATCATCCTGTCGAGTAAATTCTGTATTTATTTCTTCGTTATGAACAGAATCTACGTGAAGACGGAATTCAGCAGAAGCCTTGTTCTTCAACAATTTATGAACTGATTTCTTAGGGACTTGATTGACTCTGACACGTTGAATACGGGGAGAATGTTGCTCTGTTGAAACAGCTTGCTGGATATTATCAGTGTGAAGTAGGTCGAGCTTCTCTGAGATCCTTTTTCTCGGAGATTTCGTATCGTAAGGTCGGTGTAGGATGCTGTTGATGGAGTGAACTGCCGGAGTACTTCTTGTCTCTGATCTTGCTAGAATCGCTTCCATGGAATGCTTCAGTGGCACCTTCATAACAAGAATAAAACACCAATTAACACGAACATTTTAATCTACAGGGTGTGTAAAAAAACAACCCCTTAGCGAAATCTCAATAACTTCATCAAAACACAAAAAATTTGTAAAATATTTTACAAACTTCTAGAGAAGGTATTTTGACATCCACCCTCCATATTTTGTCGAAAAATATTAATAAACGAAAAAGTTACAGAATTTCTACTAAAAAATCGAAAAAAAATTAACAAGGCTTATTCAACAGGCATTCATTCTTTTTGTTTTTAATTGTGGCTTTGAGGAGGGCCATTTGTTGTTGGTGCCGATTCTATTTGAGTACGTGTTCAAAGTGACTGTCATCTCTTCGAATGCACTCTTGTAACCTTTTCCGGAATGCTAGTATAGCCAGGTCGATGGCCTCTTGTGGCAAGCCTTCCCAGATTGCCTCCAGCACAGTCTTGATTTCAGCCTTGTTGGTTGGTTTAAAAAGATTTTTTTTTCGTATATTGCTTTATACTGGACTACTGCACATGTTTGACATATTATTTCGTCAGGTGGCGCAATATTTTATTTTGCTCTCCATTCCGGATGGAGTGCTCCTATCCTTTCAGAAATTAACACCTTGTATCGTTCAAGTATTTTCCCCAGACGTGGTAGTCGAGAGGTTTGATATCACGTGATTTTGGTGGACACTCATCCTTCTTGCCGAATTCCGAACCATGCTGCTCGATCCATTCTTATGCAACCGCTATTATAATAAGCTTTGTTAATTTGTTTTTTTTCGATTTTTTCGTAGAAATTCTGTAACTTTTTAGTTTATAAATATTTTTCGACCAAATTTGGAGGATAGATGTCAAAAAACTTCCTCTAGAAGTTTGTAAAATATATTTGACAAAATCTTGACTTTTGACGAAATTTTTGAGATTTAGCTAGGGGGTTGTTGTTTTTTACTCACCCTATATATCTCAAATTGAACATTAACCTTGCATTGTTGAAAAATACAACAAAATAAAATACAATGAGGATTTAACGTCCGGTTCGTCATCCGAAGGCCATATCAGGTACATCACAAGCAGACTTATGTTTCATTTATGATTCGCATGAAACGGTTATTAGTTTCTTTTAAATAATTAATGCTGTAGCTAAGTTTAATGTTTGTTTCCGTACCACAAGGATTCTGTCAGAGATGGAACCGGCTGGGACTCGAACCCGTGGCCTCCAGCTTCTAAGGCAAGTGTGCTATCGACTAGGCCATCCAACCAGGACGGTCTAGTTTGCTTAGCAATTATTTCAATATATTTTCACACAGAGGGAGCGCAAATGCAGGTTTCTTTCTGAGTTGCTTTTTTGTGTTTTTATTATTTTTGGCACTCCAGGACTAATCGTTTGCCTTTGATAGCGCGCAATGCTGCTGCTACCTTCCAGCTATCCTGGGGTTTTCTTTGGTTGTTTGACTTTGGATTCGATCCTGGATCACTTGACTCTGAGGCGAACACTCTACCGATACGCAACCCCCCCCCCCCGCCCCCAAATAAAAAACGAATTAATTAATCGAATGCGATTAAGTAATCGTTAATTTATTGATGAACTAAACTTCCGTTCATCATTCAGTGTTTGAGGAAACGGATGTTATATAAGCAATGCGAGTTGAACGTCCGTTTCATATTCTGACGACGACATCAGCCTCTGCCACTGATTTGATAATCAGCATCTTGCTTAATCACAACCAAAAGTAAATAGGCCTAATTATTAATTGATCTGTAGAATAGTTGGGTCCAATTGCAGTGTTCAGCAAGCTGCTTAATTTTTCTAATGCTAACTGCATTAATAGCCGATGTAGAATTAGCTCTACTATAGCACGATTAAGACAATTTCGCAAATAAGGCTTTTATTTGTTGCGAAGCCGAAATTTAGAATAGAATTTAGAATAGACCTACATCTAAGTATTCAATTAGTGACAGCACTCAGTGGTAGATCTAGGAATTTTTGAGTGATGGGGCCAAATACATGCAATTTTTTCGAGAGGGGCCAAATCAAGTCGACCCTAATAGAGGGGGGAGCGAAGGGTCCAAAATGGGTGTGTTATGGGTCAAATTACAATAATTATTCTAATCTAGGGGGCGGCGGCCTGGCCCACTCTCCCCTCGAGGTCGAGGGGGCCATGATTCCTATTACTCCAACGGTTGCATTATTAATTGATTTATGTAAAGAAAACATACCTCTTTATTTGTTGATCCAGTGTTCTTAAATGCATCACTGTTGTAGTTTTTAGAGATTCTTCTAGCATGTGAATTCAGAAAACTAGAGCTAGATTTAATCGTATCTCTACTAATACCATCGATACCGCTGTGAGTCTTACCACGAGTTATACTACCGTATGCGCCATCTGCACCGAGAAAACTACCAATACCAGAATCCAAGCCACTGCCATCTATATTACTACTATCTAACACATTCGGACTACCCAATACACCAGCACTTCCTAAACAACTACCAAAACCAGAATCCAAACCACTATCAGCAGTACGACCACACAAAGAGCTTCTAGTGCCAGCACCTCCCAAACAGATACCACTACCACTATACAAAGCACTATCATTGGCACCAATTAAACCTTTGCGTACAGAATAGTCGTCAATACTCCAATTATCTGTAGGCTCAGCGCTATCGCTATCGCCAGTTTTGCAGATGCTGACATTTGCCGCCATGTTAAAGATGTTGAAGAAGCCGTAGTACAAACGATGATGATGATTCCGAGATATCTTCTTCACAGCTGATTGAAACCTTCCGAGAAATTACACTGCTACTGTAGAAATTATACCGCTGATAGCACGTGACTTGATTTATTAATTTCTTAATGTTAGTAACCAGAAATGCCCCGCGTTGATATTTATTTCTGAAATATCAAATAATAATTTTAAAATACCAGGTGTTTATTGTATGGATTTGACTATTAATGTAATACGCCTAATATAGAATTATAATAATAATATATTGTTTGCAGGTAATAATATTTTCTAGAATTTAACATGTATATATAAAATATTGAATTGAATTAAAATATTGAGAATACGAATTCTGTCAAATATTAAATCACGAATCAATAAATTAAAAAACGGTATTCAGATCAGGCACAGAATTGTACACGGATCATTTTCGTAGACCAGACCCGTCAATCTGCGGACTCGACCTGCATGAATAAACCTGTCTTTGACCCAAGTCGACCCGACCCATGTTACAAAATTATGGTTTTCGTGAAAAGTATCCACTTATAGACTGTACTAGTCGGATACGGTCATAGATTGCTTGAGAGATCTTATGTTAATGTAACTAATTGTGATTTATAATCTGTATGCTTTAGTTACGGCATCTGTGATATTGCATTTTTACATAATAATTCTGACCCGACCGTCGCCTTGAGTAAAAAAATCTGATCCGACCCGTGAATGCACCCGACCCTTGCATGTACCCGACCCTTTGGTGTACCCGACCCTTGGATGTACCCGACCTGGGATGGATTCAACTCTGATCATGCATCAACCGATTAACTGAATATTCAAAAGAATTAATTAAAATTACAAAAATCCAGTAAATAAGCATGCAAATCAATCAACTAATTGATTGAGCGATAAATTGAAGTTTGATTCATTGATTACGGTAACTGATTTATTATAGATTTTTGCTTGATTGATTGATTGATTGATTGATGGAATACACAAATTGAACTAGATAAGCATAATTTACAAACTTACTTAGTTATACAAAGTTCGTCATAAATTAAATTATGCGTAGTTCAGTATATGCTCATAATCACAATATACGACTAAGCACGAAAATGAATGTCCTTAACACATAATTATATATATTAATTCTACTCTATGCTAGTGAATGTTGGACACTGTTAACATTTATGATCAAAAGATTAGAAGTTATTGAAATGTGATTCTATAGAAAAATTTTCGGTATCTCTTACACAAGACACATTATAAATGAAGAAGTTTTAAATCGGACGGCAGCAACAAGAATTATGTTAATTACTGTACAGAACAGGCAGATGAGCCTCTTTGGTCATGTTATGAGGAATAACGAAATAGAAAGCATAATCATAAGCGGAAAAATAGAAGGAAAGCGTTGCAAAGGAAGACAAAGAATTACCTATACAAA
>JAQFZF010001008.1:0-15196 GCA_034695365.1 Enchytraeus norvegicus | reverse complement strand
ACTATGCGGATTTAATGCACAATTTTAACAAATTTGCCTATTTTTAACATTAAATTCTTTTTCTTGGCCCCCCCTCGAGCCGAACCATGGCCTCCCCCGCCCCCCCTAAATTCGCGCCTGGTTAGCGAGTTCCAAGGTTTACTGCTTATATTTTTTAACTTAAAAAATAAATAAAAACATTCATAATTATGAGATGTAGAGGGAAGTGTCTCAATCAATCAATCAATAAGTATATTTATAAAGCGACCCTCAAGTAAAATTCCACAGTAGCGCTAAGTGAACAATATGAAGTCAAGTAGCCCTGCAGTAAAAGGCTACAATCGGTGTGGCAGCCTAGGCCTCTGCATGTCTTGAATTTGAGCGAAGATCTGAAGGTTTAAGATATTAAATTCTGCACAATATTGATTCAGATGTAAGCTGTTCTGGGACCGAGTTTCAGTGATATAAGATTTCAGGCTCAGTCCGTCGCTGGTGGTAGTTAAAAGTGACGGAAATTAACTTAAACTTTAACAGTTAAATTATACGTTAGAACTAATCCTGATCTGTACTTAAATTTTGAGTTAAAGTTTATACTTGCTCTGCTGTTATAAGTAAGATGAGAAATTAATATGTCAAGGCTAATCGATGATCTACAAGGTACCGTATTACAGTATAACCTCAGTCTCCTCACCTATGGATATATCAGCAGCTTATCTGACTAGAAACCAAATTCACGGTCTTATGTTCAAATCAGTTATTCCTTTGCTACACAAACAACAACAATAACATACAAGCAATCCACACACAAAATAAATTGTGGTATAGCAGAACTATAAAAAATAAAGGAACAGACAATACATAAGAGCGAGAGCTTTGTTGGGCACTGATTACATATTAGAATTAAACTATTAAAAGAAAATCAGTCAGATTAGAGCCTGTATTGCTTAGTTCAGATATAAAGTGTTCAAGCAATAGTGAGGTAACACAAAATACTAAATTAGCTAACAAAGAAAGTTTTATATAATTAGTACAATGCAATATAGCAAAAAAAGAAGAAAAGAATGTTTCTGGTGATTTATATTAGAAATTAAGATTAAAACTTAAACCGAGTCAATATTAGAAATGCTTACAAGGTAAGCTTACTATCGTCGACTAACAGAGAGTCAAACAGTCTAGTCAAACTGAGTCTAGTCAAACTGAGTCTAGTCAACTGAATATAGATGATCCGAGTCTAGTCAAGCAGAGAGCCCCGAATATCCCAAATGAGTGTGGGATTCTAATTTACTATACGTAACCGATTTCAGTCAAATTAGGGTATATGTTAGGGTTAGGTTAGGTGTATAACATAGACCAAAATCGTTTAGGATGTGTAAATTTACGGTCGGGATAGTCCAGGGTGGATTCGGGAAAATTGAGGACATTGATCCCATCGACAACTGTGCGCGTTCGTAAGAGGCGACTGAAGAGGGTATGGCAGTTGAGATTTAATGGCGATTGACAAAGATTTTTATGTTATGGACCAATTGGTCATTGAAACTCAAGACTTGCGGTGGTGTAGGCTCACACATCGGTTGTGGCGTTTTGTTTCATGACTAATGCCTCTCCATTGTCCATTATATGGTCTTTAACAAACATCTGATGTTTCGTCCCTCGTATAGCGTCAGATGATGAACACGACGTTAAACCATTACATGATTTGATTGTTTGATTTCCTAACCCAGTAAATGTTATGTTATGTCAAGACATTATGTTATGATGTTATGTGATGATGTTATGTTATGATGTTATGTTACGATGCTAAGTTATGATGTTATGTGATGATGTTATGTTATGATGTTATGTGATGATGTTATGTTATGATGTTATGTTATGATGTTATGTTACGATGTTATGTTACGATGCTATGTTATGATGTTATGTGATGATGTTATGTTATGATGTTATGTTACGATGCTAAATTATGATGTTATGTGATGATGTTATGTGATGATGTTATGTTATGATGTTATGTTACGATGCTATGTTATGGTGTTATGTGATAATGCTATGTTATGATGCTATGTTATGATGTTATGTTATGTATGCTGTTATGTTATGATGTTATGTTATAATGTTATGTATAGACATTATGTTATGATGTTATGTGATGATGTCATGTTATGCCGTTATGTTGTGATGCTATGTTATGATGTTATGTGATGATGTTATGTTATGATGTTATGTTATGATGTTATGTTATGATGTTATGTGATGATGTAATGTGATGATGTTATGTTATGGTGCTATGTTATGCTGTTATGTTATGATGTTATGTGATGATGTTATGTTATGATGTTATGTTATGATGCTATGTGATGATGTTATGTTATGATGCTATGTTATGATGTTATGTTATGATGTTATGTTATGATGTTATGTGATGATGTAATGTGATGATGTTATGTTATGATGCTATGTTATGATGTTATGTTATAATGTTATGTATAGACATTATGTTATGATGTTATGTGATGATGTTATTTTATGATGTTACGTTATGATGTTATGTGATGATGTTATGTTATGCCGTTATGTTATGATGCTATGTTATGATGTTATGTGATGATGTTATGTGATGATGTTATGTTATGATGTTATGTTATGATGTTATGTTATGATGTTATGTGATGATGTTATGTTATGATGTTATGTTATGATGTTATTTTATGATGTTATGATTCATGTTATGGTACGCTAAGACATTAAATTAATTTTGTTTGTTTCCTATTGTTATTTCAGGCTGGCAGTAAATTCCGTTCAATATGATAGAATAAACTCATTCAGACTAATTTAGCGCACAGATTGACATGCAAGAGGACTAGAACTATAGATGTGTGTAGAGATCGGAAGGACTAATATAAAATCACAAATTAATTGCCAAGTAGAATTTGATAGAATCGGATTCAGAGACATTATAAAACAGACTGTTGATCAACAACATGCGAGTAACAGTGTGGTTGGTGGAGTTGAACCTTTGGATAATTACACTACGTACTACCTTGCTCAAATCTACAGTATATATGCTCTGCATCATATCGGCATCACGTAAGTAGCCTATATTTTATACGTTTTCGTCGGTTTTAGTTTTAGTTTTTCGAATCTAAAGCAAATAATAATTATTAGAGACGTTGCAAAAGGGGTGTTCTTCAACTCAATGAAATATATTAACACGCGTTAGTCTCTGTACATTTTGTTTTATTTGAGGAACACGTGTTTTCATATTGTGAGTGCTCTGTCGTTTGCATAAGATATTTGTGGTTAGGGCTGTCTGATACTTGTTATCCTGAAATATTATTATTAAAATTAAATACAGGCTATTATCACCGCTCATCAGAAGCAGTTGAAGATAGTTTTACTTGACTGCAATAGTTCCTAGTTTGACGAAATAATATAGTTCCTATATTATTTCATGTATACTATTTAATTATATTACAGACTTTACAGTTATTTGTGCAAATTTTATACTTTTATTAATGTTGATGTAGGCAATGATGATATTCTTTGAGTACTAAAGTCGGCCGTCACATCAACATTTTCCGAAGTCATCTTCCAGGATGTCAGCAGCACGGCTGACTCGAGGCGTGAACAATAACAGAATTTTGATCTATTCCACATAACTTCAATTTATTAACTTGTTGCATAAGTTCTATAGTATTATTCTTATTGACTGTTTGATTACTAGTAGTAGTTGGTCTACCAACGATTTTATTGGGTTAACATTGCAAGCTGTCCCATACTGAAAGTTACTTTTGATTGATTGATTGAATATTTATTTGATTGATTGATTGATTGAAAAGATTGTGTAAATCAGCTATCAGACACAGAGCGATTGATTGATTGATTGATTGATTGATTACAGTGCCTACAGCTAGCGCCACCTGTGATATAAAGTCTCTGCAAGACTGTGTTCATCAGTTATCAGACACTGAGCGGCTGCTAGAGGTTGGTGCTGTGAGGTACAGGGAGTATGAGCTAGAGGACGTCTGCAGGTAGTATCTCAATCAATTAATCAATCAATCAATCAATTCTTCGACTATCAGTAATTCGAGATCGCTTTTCTTTGGCAGAGGTTCTTAATCGCTCTGCAGAGGTTTACTACGGTTTGCTTTCGCGGCTCTTTCAATCTAGTCGATCTCGAGTAGCTGGGCCACGATTCATTCCATTCTTAATGAATCGTTTTTATAAAACCAACAGGGCTGTTTACACCCGGGGTAAAAAAATCAATAAATCAATCAATCAATCAATCATTTCAGAAGCTTTTATATAACGCAGCCTTAGTTATGCCTCAGAAGCACTTTTGAATAGTGAAGTGTAGAGAAGTCTAGTCGGCCACAAGCCACAACCGGTATGGAAGAACCTCTGCAAATCTGGAGTTTGAGCGACCAAAGGGTCAAGTTCACAGAAGTCATAGCACAGACCACTGAGCTCTTCACTGCAGCATCTGCGTTAGTCATGCATATTATATGTAATTTCAGTAGTATTTTAGACCGAGAATGTCATGACAGTTTCTAGTAATTTGCTACCAATAAGTTATAATTTAAATGCACTCGCATTATGTTCGCACAAGAGACACGTTGAAGTCAATTGTCATTATAGCCAATCAACATTATAACAAATTCTTTAGGCATTGTCTCTATGTTTCTCAACTCTATCTGTGTCAGTAGGTTTAACGACATAGGTAGTTTCTCTATGTTTTCTCAACTCTTTGATTGTGTGCTTGTTGAGGTTTGACGACATAGGTAGTTTCTCTATGTTTTCTCAAACTCTGTTGCTTGTCTGCTGTGTCAGTAGTTTTTTGACGACATAGGTAGTTTCTTTTTGTCTTCTCAACTCTATTGATTGTCTGCTGTGTCAGGAGATTCGACGACATAGGTAGACTAGTTTCTCTATGTTTTCTCAGCTGTGTTCATTGTATGGTTATATCAGGAGGTTTGACGACATAGGGGTATGCGTACGACGAGCCACGAGGTCCTGTGTCAATGAGGACTCGCAGAAAGTCATCAGGAAATACTGGGCCGGCATCGAGGCCAGCTTTAAATATATGTGCAAAGATGGAAAGTCTTGTAAGTTTTGCTAATTCTCACATAAAAGTTATTAAGTTTAACGTCAGTTTCGCTGCACGAAGGCACCGTCAGTGACTAGCGAACCAGGGATTAGAACGGCGCTATAATGGAATGATAGCAAGCTGCATTAAGAAATCATCTACGTGGTCTGTATGATTGTATCCCAAATGCAGTAGTCCTACATGTATGCCGGACGTGCGGTCAATTCATTTCAATTACTTAAAACAAGTTGACCGATATAATACACAATAATACACACCAATCTTTGTGACGGTAGTGCTCGATTGTGTTGAGCCGTCTTGAAGAGAAGCCCTTTGGGCTTCTGAACTCTGACGTTAAACACACTCATACCTACCTACCATACACAATGGCATGTGCTAAGAACTTAGCGTCTAATACAACACCACTTTTCTCAGTTCAAAATAATAATAAATACCGAACACCTATCTAATGAATGAATCTCTCTGCTCATTGAAGACAGTAAAGATGTGAGATTATTAGCTGCTTATATTGCTCAGTATTAATTTATCGTAGCCATCCGAAATGTTAGTCACAAGCTTTGAATGATTGACTGATTGATTAATTGATTTATTGATTGATTGATTGATTGATCACAGTATATCTTAGGCATCAAAAGTGCTACTCACAAGCCTCATTCGAGTTTTCGATACGACAGTGTAGCAGACATTACATTTTCGAGAAAGAGAGAATCAACGAACTCACTCACTCCACCACTAAAGACGTCGATATGCACCATCAGATGTGCAAGTACGTACCAACAACAACAACTACAACAACAACAACAACAACAACAACAACACCAACAACAACAACACCACCAACAACACCAACAACAACAACAACAACTTTAACTCGTGTTGATTTCGGGAAACTCGAAAACTTCGACCAACCGAGAATTGCTCGCGTCGTAAGACTGTAAAACTAAAGCCGATGACGCAGTGAAGGACAGAATGGTCTTTACCATGACTTCTGGTCACTCAAATTTCAGATTAGAAGAGGTCTTACCACATCGGTTGTGGCATATAGCAGGCTAGGGTACTCTACCTTTCACTTTTCAAAAGCGCTTCTGAGACATAAGTGAAGAGTGGGCTATATAAGAGCTTCCTATTGATTAATTAATTGATCGAATAGCGACAACAAAAACAATTTAGAGCAATGTCTTGCCATGTGTTGTGTATGTGTTATATGTGTCATGATGTGCGTATGTGTGTAGAGTAACAAACAGGTTCGTACTATTCTGGCTAAGTAATCTACGTAATTCCGATGAAGACAGACACATAATAAGGCCTATGTATTGTGCATCATAGCAAACATTATTTTGTAGGAGCAATCCTATTTAGTTATTACATCGGCTATGCGCTTGCATATCGGTTTGTGTCTATATTTATCAGCTTGTACCGTATTGAAGGTCATGCTTGCTCTACACTGAGTCTACAGTACATTGTACGATGATTATGCAACAAGCACAATTAGCACATTCTTCACATTATTATATAAAGGCTAAAGCCGAAGCCGAAAGCAAGTTAACGTCAGTTTCATCTCTCGAAAGGGATATCAGTGACGGGCGAGCCTCGGATTCGAAACCCGCACATACTGGTCCCTAGTCGGAAACCTATCGTGCTTGTTTACATATGTGCTTGTTTAGTCTGCAACAAGCACATTCTGTATGAGTTAGTTCAACCGGTTTTGCAAATACGCAATCATTTGTATTGATGTGCAATTGTGCATGTGTCATGATGTATGTGTCATGCTGGGTGTGTGTCAAGATGTATGTGTGTGTGTGTGTGTGTGTCATATGATGTGTTTACTGTGTATGTATGTATAATATGATGGGTGTGTGTATGTAGAGTAATAAACAGGCTCATCAGTTGCCTGAGAGCCTCTATGAGAGCAACTGTGTCATGACGTTTGTGTGTGTGTGATGATGTGTGTATGTGTGTATGTTGATGATGTGTGTATGTGTGTGCGCGTGTGTGATGTTGTGTATATGTGTATACGTGCCATTATGTGTGTGTGTGTATGTGTTATATGTGTCATGATGTGCGTATGTGTGTAGAGTAACAAACAGGTTCATCAGCTGCCTGAGAGCCTCTATAAAAGCCAGCTGTGGTGAGGAGGCAGCTCACTGGCAGGTCAGCGCTGTCATCAAGCTGCGCCAACCCAACATGTACCTCTACCATAGCTGCACACTAGGTCTGTCAGATAACATAGCTTTTGTGACAAATATTAACTGTTATTAAGCTATTATTATTTCTAATTGCTGACTTAACAAGCCCTCGTGAAGCCATCACCATTGAATTAGAAAATCTCTAAGATCTTGTGCCCTACCGTTTGTTCGCCTTCTGACTTCATCATTGTCCTAGTACGATTCTTTATTTGTGATTCTTTATTTACATTATTACTTTATTTTTGTTGTGTTGATTCTTTATTTAGCTCACACACAATAATCTCTACGAGATTCAAATTGAAATAAAAATCTTCTATTGGATTAGATAACCTACCTTAGAGTCGAAATTGCTTTACTTCATCCGTATATTTTCACACATAACATACGCACATGCCACTTTGGTTTCTTAGTTACTGTGTTTGTGTCTTACCTTCGATATATCGGCAATGCTGTTAAGCGTACGTACACGATACACTCTGACCCAGGGTTCCCTCGTCACTGATGTGACCGTAAGGACGTTAAACGGGCGCTAAATTGGGCTTTAGCCTTTAGGTTATTCATTTGTGACTGACCTGGAAGTCGTATCCAGATAACTTGCTTCTGAGGCGAACACTCTATCAATGTCACTAACCCCCTACTAGTTTGCTGTTGTATTGTTACTTTCAGATGGAGATCGAGCTCGATACAGTTCACTACTCGTCATTGTATTCAGTCTGATGACGTTGTGCGTCATCTGATGCACTACGTCATGTCTACGTCATGTATACGTCATCAGGCGTGACTTGCTAGGAGAATTATATTGTATTTATTTTAACTCGTTAATACGTCCATAACATGCTCAGGTGTCGAGTCACGGTAGAGATTAGTCCATAGTTTACTTGTCCTGCTAGTCCACAAGGTAGAAATTAATAATAAATTTGATGTCAATTTTATTTACAATGGTCCAGGTTTCAATCGTTCTTATGTCTATCTCTCTATCTCTAGTGCACTGCCAAATGGCAGGTCCAAGGAACATATTCTGAAACACAGTCTGTTGTCACGCTCACCAGTGAGCACCCCATCGATCATCAAGTTGATCCCATCAAAAAGGCATGCCTTTACCACACCCAAAATGTAACCTTTTTTCTTGAGAATATATGTTCTGACTTCCAGGGCGGTTTCCCGTTGCCTTCCTCAATCCACAGTTTGAAAATATGTGTCGTCTTTTACGAAACATGTCCAGTTGGTCTATTCTCAAGCTTCCCGGATCCAACACGGGCAAGCCGTTCGTATGTAGTCAGGGACAATCCCTAGCAGCACTTCAACCTAGCCACTGTATCCAGTATTATAGAATTGAACTTATAATGTAGCCGAGGTGCCAAATAAAAGACTACAGTTCTACGTTAGTTTTATGAGATGTGTACCTGACATCGCCTTCGGGTCAGAAACCGGACGTTAAATCACTTATTTATTGATTGACGTCTTTGTTAGGTTTAACGTCAGTTTCTTCCAGCCAAGAATATGTTAGAGACACCACCATGAACATGCAAGCCACCTACAGATTTCACCAGGCATCGTAACGGCATCACTATTGTCTGAGGCAAATGGGACATGTTTGCAACTTTCGTCCATCTTTGACTTAGTCTTTATTACAGTTACAGCAATTTTATTCATCCGGTTTCATATTTCTCTCTAATGCTATATTGTTGGTCTCGGATATTAATAATAATGATAATAATAGAGGTTTAACGTCCGTTTCCTCATCCAAGGAAGATGTCATGGATTGATTGAATAAGTCAGACCTCTCATTGCTGCTATGATACAATACAATACAATGAGGATTTAACGTTCGGTTCCTCACCCAAATTCGATATCAGAGACGCAACATTAATATTAAATAGTATTGCACATCCTCTTATATTATGCTGTTTCATCTTGTTTCTAAATATTGCGTCCATCATATCATAGTCAGATGATGAAACGGACGTTCAATCGGCATTACATTTTTGTACTGTGTGTAGACTGTTGCAATTCTACTATTTCTACACACTTTTAGTTTTAACAGTTTAATTTTACTAGCATTAAATTTTATACATGTAAATATAAATTTATTCTATAACAGTGAAACCCGTGTTGTTGGTAGGGATCCCAATCCCGAAACCCGCCGCTCAATCTCGGGATTTCAGGATTGAGTAATTCTCAATCCCGGGATCCCGGGATTGACGAAACCCGTAAAGAAGTCTACATGTAATCGCACATAGTTGACGAAAATATAGGGTCTATACTGTCTATAGTAGTCCACAAGATGAAATGCGAATATATTTTATATATAGGCCTATAGGGGCTATCCATAAATCTTAAATCAATTATTATTAGATCAATCTTCATTTTATCAAGGCACTGCATGATCATCTAACGGTTTTGTAACTATTGGTAATTTGGCTGTAACGTATCCCAATCTAAGTTTCCACTAGACCAACTAATAGTCCTATCATCCATTATAGTCCTATAGAGTATAGACTCACTCGAACATCATAATTTTTCTTACATTAATCGGGGATTCGGGAGTATTGGCCTATGTGGACTGCTGAAATTAGGAAAACAATTCATAAAGTCAATAACATTATATAAAAATATAGTTCTGCCATAGGATGATCGTGATAAGCACTGATGACATCATACTCCGAGGCTACAATACTACTGTTTACAGTAGGCCTAGGCCTAATAGCAACTGAACTTACTGTGGTAATGTAGGTCTCGGAACCACTGAGTAAATTGAACTTAAATCTTGCATTGGATCCCACTTATATTTGTAGACTAAACGACATATTTTTCGTTTCTATACTAAACAATTGTTTAATCCCGAAATCCCGGGATTGGGAAACTCAATCCCGGGATTGAATCCCGGTCGTTTTTGGGTAGGGATCCCGGGATTCGGGATTGGGAACTCTAGTTGTTGGGTACCGCGTATCCCCACCTCGAGTGCACCAAGATAATTTAGCAGCTTTGGACTAATTTAACGTCTGTTTCGGTGTCTGAAGGTATCAGGCGTGATACCGTCATGATTTGAAAATATATCGACTACAACATTTATACCTGAAGAGATCTGCTTGCCTTGGATCTGCAGTGATTTGGATCTCGCTTTCTCTTCGGTTTATGATGTGAAGGTGCGTTTCGCTGGTATGAATTGCTAGCAGTTGCATATTCTGTTTGCGAATGTGTTACAGAAGTCATGCTTAAAAGATGCCCGCACAAAACTGACATTCTTGACCTCGTCCCGTATTCGTCAAATGATTTACCGTTTAAGACTATAAGGCTCATCTGTCGCGAATAATTCTTACACGCAGCCAAGGTAACCAACTTTTTTTGTGATCATTCACTCGATTTCAACTCTTATTTTTCCATGTTTTACCTCGAACACGGAAAAATGTAACCATGTCTCTCTACGTCCCATCCCCCAGTCCGGACGTCTTTTGCAGTGCTCGAATTACGGGGGGGGGGCCTGACCTCCCCCCTCACAATAGCCTCTGAGGCCCCCAGTAGCGGCAAATAAAGAGGGTCCCCCAAATTGGGCCCCAATACCATTTTTAGAATTCGAGCACTGGTCTTTAGTGCATGACCCCTTTAAACTTAAATCGGCTTCGGATAAGAAACCGGATGTTAAATCCTCATTGACTAAATTATTTGCTGGACGGTAATCATGTATATAGCCGTGTTGGATCTGCAATTTGTACCTTGGACCTGCCATTTGGCAATGCACTAGAGAGAGAGAATCATGTAGAATTGAGCATATTAAGCGACAGTGTAGTGGAATAATAACAAATTAAAAGAATAATATCAGAAACATATTTAATCTTTTTACAAATAACAAAACCTCACTGTAGGCCTATATGCACACACAAACACATAGGTCTACACACACACGTAGGCCTGCACATATGCTCACACACACACGTAGGCCTACACATACACACACACACACACGTAGGTCTACACATATGCTCACACACACATTATGGCACGTAGCCCTATACATACACAAACACATAGGACTACACATACGCTCAAAGACACACATAGGTCTACACATATGCTCACACACACACGTAGGTCTACACATATGCTCACACACATGCAGGCCTACACAATACACGATGTATTACACATACACAAACACGTAGGCCTGTACACACACGCGCACACACAGGTCTACAAGCAAATCTATTAGCCAAACAAAATAAACTGTACCTAGAAGTCATGTCCAAATTGTGACTTGGTAAAATCACAGAAATTATATAACTAATTATATTTTCAAGATTAGATTTTTATCAAATCCATCAGTAAGTTAAAGTTTTGTACTTTTAGTTCTTTACTTACAATTTAGGTGTACTACCTTCTTCACGACAGAATGCAATTGACGAGTAACTTCATACATGCCCGTGCTTCATATCAGTCTATTAGCACAGGTTGGGGTATTGACGGAATAGGCTGCCCTATTCTGCCAATTCCACCTTTGACGTCCCTGATATCGTAGTCGATACCGGAAACGGACGTTAAACCAGTACTATATTTTTTCATTATTTTATTTCGAGAAACCTCGCGAAAGCCAGATTGCAACAATCAATATTACATTGCATGAGGTCACAAACGTAGCGAAGGTAACGCTGTGTATGCCATGATTTATGAAACCAAGGTGTCGCTCAAATGTCCGACTGGTCTGCAGAATTGTTGCCATATCGGTTGTGGCCATTGGCAGGCTAGATTATTTTTTCCTTTCGTCATTTATTACTAAAGCGCTTTTGACACCTAGTTAAGTATGTTAGTTAATATAACAAAAGTCAGCCGTTGATTGATGGATTGATGAACCTCGTGTTGCAACAGTGAGAGTAAATTCATTAATGACGACTGACAATGGGAGTGCTATGAAAGGCCTCCTAGTTTAAAACATTATAATACTATTAATTAAATATACCATGTTGCAAGAATGAAAGGAACCTACGATTCATTAATTTAGCTTTAAAATGGTAAGAAATATGAATCCACAAGTAGCCATAAAATACAAGTACAAGTTTTCTTATGTACAATGTCACATGCCAACACAAATAATTATATAACTTACATCAATTGACAAACACAAAAGGCCTAGCACGTACTCATGTACATTGTATATACAAGCAGAAACAAGACATGCTGAAACATAAAGTTAAGCATACAAATATATTCATATACAAACTACTGTTTTGCATGAATTGCATGTGTTTGCAACAAAGAAAACCATGGTATTTTGCTGGATGGCCAAGTTATTAGCATACTTGTCTTCAGTTGCAGGAGGCCACATATTTGAAATCGGGTCGAAGACGAATCTGGTTCAAAAACTAAATGAAAACTAAATGTCCCTTTATTGTAGAATGAGTCGAATGCAGCATACCAACACAAAAATACGAAAATCACATACATACACAGTTTTGTTTGTAAACAAAAACAGCTCTCTCTCTCTCGGCAGGTCCGGGGCAAATCACTGTAATTTGAATGCCATATTTTCTAAAGGCTGATTTCTTAAACTAAACTTCCCATATTCACATCTTACTGTCAGCTCTCTTGTTTCTTAATAAGCTCATAATTATATAATCGACTTAACTTACCAGTTGATCCCATCAAGTAGACTTTGCTTATACCACACCAAAGACAATGCTTTATTGACAAATAAAAGAAACCATAAATTCCATCTGCCACTGTATGAATATATGATACTATAGTAACAGTTTCTTGCAATTATTCAAATCAGTAGAGTATCATTAATGCAGGGAATCACAATGCAATTATCATCATTATAAATCCCACAACAAATAATAATTATTAATCTTGCAGCTCTATATGCCTATCTGTTCACAAATCTACAATGCTGTCTCAGTAACTGATACTACAGCTATATGAATGTTGTTATGCATAAATGGACTAGCCCACAAAATGAATTACTGCTAAAAAAGGTGTTGTAATTAAATAAAGGTTTCTAAAATTACTTCAATTATTTAAATATTTTCTTATTACTACACACCACTCTTTCTAAACATGTAATATAATTAATTAATAACAAAAATTGTATACTATTAGTAATAGTTTAGAGAAGTCGAGTTATAGTTCTGATTTGAATATAGAATTAAATTGATTTGTTAATTGTGTGTTAGTCCACTTATACAAAACACTATTCACAAGCCATAGCACTTGTATAGCTGTCTCAGTAATATATACTACAGTTATATGTTCATAGCACTCTCATAGCATGGACCTCACTACATTGCATCTCTCTCCGTCTCAGTCTATTTTCACAGTTGAGTAAATTTTCCTAACGAAGAAACTTGATCCAGCGTAGCTTATCGTACCTACAAACAAAATATCAACAATGCTGTAATCAATCAATGCGAATGGGGTAATAGTGCTGAGAGGCGTAATTGTGTTCACTTTCGCTCTGATGTAAAGTGATGGAATTCAAGTGGTATGGGAACAAATCCCCAGTCAGCAAATTATCCCAGCACCCTTGGCAAGGGTGTGTAATCGGTGCCCGAAGGTTCGTCATGTACCTACGCTAGCTGCCATGTGCGCTTTTCAAAAGCAAAGGTAAAATGAATTATGGCGAGGAAAAAAGAGAAAATAAAATAAAACAAACCAAGAAAAGGCTACATTGTGAACAGATGCATCCTGTCATCTGTTGAATACACGAATACTTTAAAAAAAAATCTCCAATGTTGTAATCAATCAATGCAATCTTGTAAATTTAGCATCTGCTTGATATCTGCATCTATTTTATATCCAGAGAAGAAAACTGTGATGCAAAAAGTAATCGATAGTGTAGCTTACAATTCCAACACAGCAGATTTTAACAAATCATCAGCAAACAGGAAACCAAGCTACTAAAAGTTTTCACGTACTGTATCTACAGTAGTCAGCTCTTACATATACGTGAAATTGTTTGCAAATTTAATTGTACTGTTTTTAACCCGCTCTAGATAATATAAACAATATATTAATTAACATATTATATTAATAGATAATATAACAATATATTTCTTTAAAAGACTTTATTCTGAATTTCATTATAATTTAATTCCTAATGTCATTTTTTGCAGAATGAGAGTTTTAATCTAACTTTTAATCTTGGCAAGTTAAGCTTGATGATGTTTGTAGAGAGGTTTTGAAGGGTTAAACATGTCAAATCTAACAATGAGTTTAAATATTATAATAATTGCCTAAAGCAATGATGTAAGAGATAATAATAGTTATAAAAATAATGGTTCAACGTCCATTTCCTCATCCAGGGATGATGTCAGAGACGTCTGATAAACGCTAGAGACAGCACTCACCACACATGATGCCGAGTGCAAGGCTAAAGAGAGCCATGTAGCCAAAGTAGAACGTTGTCTGAAAGAATCCATACATTCTGCAGACAAGCAAAACACAACATTTAATATTTCATGTATCCTGGATGTGACGAGATAAGATACAAGCAGCAAGGAGGATGTCCCAGCCTTACTGTCTATTTGAAAAAATAAATTTGTGAAATTCAAAATAATCAAGAATTTAAATCCAATTAAAATTATTGTAAAATAATAAAAAGCCAAAATTCATGAAAGTAATGTTGAATGTGATTGAAAAACTGTATGAAAGCATTAACAGCAGTTGTATTAAATATATATTTCATTTTACATGTATAAGGTGTGCCACCTGGTGAACATTAGAAAATAATGATCTGAACAGATTCTGAACAGAATTCCTAATAACACCTTTACTTTGAAAGCAATATTCTATACAAAGCAATACTTCCAGTCAAGTTTGTGGTTTATTCAATATTATTGTTACATATATTATGTATTATTTGGATGGTCGTATGCAAAAGCGGACCAACGACCAAAATAAATAATTTTTGTTATTCGCAAAATATTTTCAAAACCAT
>JAQFZF010001007.1:0-15205 GCA_034695365.1 Enchytraeus norvegicus | reverse complement strand
AGCGGGATGTGCAACTACAGACAGCATCCAACTACCAGAACACTCCTGCAAATGCACAAGCCGAAAGAGAAAGCGAGGTCCAAAACAGTGCAAGTCCGTTATCCAAGGCAAGAAAGTCTGCTAGAGCAGATCTAGGATGGGAAGAGATGATATAACCGATAGCACATCGGTTGCGTGCTCGACTCGAGTTCTATTGGTTCGCGGTTCGAACCCCAGGTCTCGCCCGTCGCTGATGTGACAGTGAGGACATGAAAATGACGTTAAATTGGGGGCCTTTAGACGTTTAACATATTAAAAGCCGTAAAGCTAAGCTTAACGTCTGTTTCCGTATCGAATGATACTGTCAGAGGAGTTATCGTTACGGTAACATCCAAAATCTCTTAATATGATTAATAGGCACGAAATATTACTCATTGAGTAAGAGAGAATAGCTGTTCGATGTGGCCTCCCTGTACAGCAGTGTCTTGTACACCCTGCGCAGTAATAATCAATCAATCAATACATCAATCAATCAATAATTCAATCAATCAATCAATACATCAATCAGTAATTCAATCAATCAGTCAATACATCAATCAATCAATCATTTATATAACCCACCGGGCTGTTTATATCAATCATTCAATCAATCAGTAAATCAATCAATCGCACTGCATACACGGGATCAGCGAGAGACCATTTTTCTTTGGCAGAGTTTCTCAATAGCTCTGCAGAGGTTTAATGCGGTCTGCTTGCGCGGTTCTTTAAATCTAGTCGATCTCGAGTAGACGGGCCACGATTTATTCCGTTCTTAATGAATCGCTTTTATAAATCCCACCGGGCTGTTTACACCCATGGATTAAAAAAATCAATCAATCAATTAGGCTTAATCACAGAATAATATTCAGTCTCACTGTCACACAGAAATATTAGCTCTATAACCGAGGCATAAAATAAAGAATTACGTAGGCCTACAGAGCGTGTGAATTGATGCACAAATGGATGATTGATTGATTGATTGATATATTAATTTATTGACTGATTTTATAATTGAACGAGTGATCGAAGCAATAAATTACGGTTTACCGTCCGGTTCATCATATGACATCATACCAGGGACGTCTTAGACAGCACAGGTAATACTATCTGATAAAAAACCGAAATCTAACTTTTAACTATAGTTTCAGTATTGAAGTAAACTGTCAGAGATGGACCGGCTGGGATTCGAACCCGGGATATCCTGCTTATCGAGAAACTGAAAACAAAGATCGATTCAGTCTCTGCTGAATCGATCTGATTGAATGATTGATTGGCTGATTGATTGATTGATTGATGACACTCACAGTAAAGCCGCTAGACTGAGCACATAGAATGAAGACATGACAAGGAACACTAGACCAGTGAAGACATGTAGAGTGGCTGAATAGATGGAGTTGAAGATCAGTGTACCAACTATACCACATATCAACTCTACACACCCTATCACACCGAATACTGTGCCTACAATATAATACAATACAATACAATACAATACATCAGTGTACCCACTATACCACATATCAGCTCCACACAGCCTATGACTCCAAATACCGTGCCTAACATACAATACAATACAATACAATATTGATGGATATTATGAAAGAGATATAGAGATATGAGAGAGGGAAGCGAGAAAGAGAGAGAGAGATACAGACAGAGACACAGAGAGAGAGAGAAAGGGAAAGAGAGAGAGAGAAGAGAGAGAAAGAGAGTGAGAACCTTGTTCCTGCTCGCTGACTAGTGATGACATGAGAGATCTAATACTTGGTATCAGCAGAAAACTGAACATTGACACTGAGACAGCTGTGGGATCAATCAATCAATCAATCTATCTATCAATCAATCAATCAATTAATAAATCAATCAATCAGCAGGTTTTTAAAAACGCACACTCATGAGTCGTAACAATTACTAATAATACAGCTACATTCAGAAGAGTTTTAAACAGTGAGTGGTAGGAGTGACCAAAGAATCAAGTACACAGAAGTCATGGCGCAGACCACTCTACCCTTCACTGCAGCATCTGCGTCAGTCGCCTCTTGCAACCCGTGCGTTTTGAAGTGATTGATTGATTAATTTACTAACTGACCGATCCATCTATTAATTGATTGATTGATTGATTTATTGATTGATTGATTTATTGATAGCTTACCACACATCATCATGGTAGTGTTGGTGGCGAAGGCTTTGTAGGCGGAGCTAGAGATGAGAGCTAGGCTGGCTATCAGGGCTATGCTGGAGTCATGGAGGCGGAGTTTGAGGACGGGCGCAGAGATCATCCCGCCTATAGTAGCCACGCCCATAGCTAGCCCTGAGTAGAGACCTACCTGCCTCAGGTCCCAGCATAGGGGGCTGTTCATCTGCCGGTAATCAATCAATCAATCAATTAATCAGTCTTATTGACTAAATTCAGCCAATCCAACGTGCATAGTATGCATACATACTTATTTACCACAAACGCACACATAACTAAAAACAATAAATTTACTCTCAAAAATGTCATTAGTCCATACTAAATAATTATTTAAAAGTAACAAATTCCTTAATCAAAAATTAATGATTAATAATTAATAATTAATCATTTGTTTACCTGGAAGAGCGGTTCTATGGAGAAGTCCCAGGTTGGAAGGACGGAGAGAAAGAAAGCGAGTAGCAGGAGGTTGAGCTTTACACGTCTACTGGAGGGTCGAGTCTCTCCAGGTGACACAGGCTGAGTGACGTCATCAGTTGTACTGGCTGACGTGACGTCATCTGACCCAATACTGTCAGTTGAACTAGTTATAATGACGTCACTCCATCTATTTGCTATGACGTCACTCGACCAATTCGCCATGACATCACTCCATCTATTTGTAGTGACGTCACTCGATCTATCTGCAATGACGTCATATGACGCAGTAGTGATGTCATCATTTGACCTGGTTAAAGATACGTCAGTTGACCCAGGTATCATGACATCGCTTGACCTAAAACCAGTATTTGGTGCCATGACATCACTTGACCTACTAGAAGCCTCCGGGCCGACATCGGTGAAGAGTTTGACGCATGATTTCATCTGCTGCCAGGCCACAGCGAGCACCTCTGAGAGAGCTGAGGTGCGTGGCTGTTGGAGCAAGACCTCGATGTCATCGTGGATGTTGTGAGTGTAGGGAGTGATTAAGGGGTGAATAGAGGAAGTGGGTGCAGGTGGAGGTGAAACCTGGTGGTACATTGCCTCGCTCGCTTCATTGCGGCAATTCTCAGTTTGATTACTGCAATAGCCTTCAGTATTTCGAGTTTCTGCTGAATTATTGGAATAGCCTTCATTATTGACAATTTCAACAGAACCACAATCGTGATTTTCTATATTACTATTTTCTCTATTTTCACCACGACAAATTACTTCTGGATTAATGAAATTGTCTTCATTTTCGTTATGGTTTCTAATTTCATTGCTGCCCGTATAAGCTGGACTACTACAATTACTTTCATTATGCTTTTCTACACGATCCACCTGTTTCACTAGACCATCTCGCATGAAGCACACTGTATAGAGGAGATTAGCGACACAGATAGATAATATAATGTACATGGTGTTGACATATCCAAGCCTTGCCAGTATGGCGCCTAGACCTATAGGTGAGACAATGCCTGGGGTTAACATACACATCTCTAACAGGGTGATCCTGATCATACGCCTCTGGGGGCTGGTTCTATCTGCCACGTAGGAGAAACCTCCCATAGTCAGGCTAGCATAGGAACCTCCAAACCCATATAGAACATCCCCTATGAGAAGAAGGTAGATGGACTGATCCAGAAGGAGCACCAAGGTTAGAATGGAAGAGCTAAGTAGTATCCCCACTAGGGGCGGGATCACAGCCAGTCTCCGCCCATATCTATCACTACAAGCCCCCAGCAGGGCTGTAACCAACAAAGATGGTAGACCCCACGTGAACGATCTTATCACGAGAAAGGTTGAACTGATGCTTTGAATTCTCTCCTCAAAGTCGTAATCCTCCTGGGAGATATTAGCCTGGCATGGTGATATGGTTGAGTTGACGTGGGTGATGTTGCGCTGGAGGTCATCATGGATGAGGTCAGCCTTGACCCAGTCCAGCACAAAGCGCTGAGAGAGGAGGTCCATGGGGAACTGGGTGAGGAAGTAAAGGATCAGGACAGGCTCAATGAGGAAGAGTCTTGATGTCTGGCAGCCTGGGGTCATCTTTACTCTGCCATGGCTGCTGTCAGTAGCCTTAGTCGACATGTCATCGATTGTTAAAATCGCACCACTGATTGGTTTCTATGTTATCTTTCTATTTCTCATTTTTAGTTTCTTCTTTATTTATATTTCATTTATTATTTTTCGTTTTCGTTTTAAATCCTCTTCACATTGATACAGTGTGTGTCCTCATTCCTCAGTGGACATTATGATATTTTAGGAATGCTTACAATATCACAATATCCGTGTTTTTGCTAGCATGCTACAATACAATACAATACAATACGATGAGGATTTAACGTCCGGTTCCTCACCCGTAGGCGATGTCTGGGACATCTCAAGCAGACTGTGCAAATGCAAGCGGTTCTATACCACCAGAACACACTTGCCAATATACAGACTGTAGAGAAAGCGAGATCCGAAACAGTGCAAGTCCATTAGTCAGTCGAATGCGTAGTTGTATGCTACAATACAATAAGAGGACACAATACAATACGGGCATAACGTCCGTTTCATACTCTGACGAAGATATAAGGGACGCCAGGATGGATATAATCCGAAATTAACAGGTTACTCATGAGTTCTTGTGTAAATTTATATTATCTGAAAACATCAGTAAAAGTTATAAAAGTACAGGCATGATTATTATTATATCAATCAATTAGTTAAGAGTCATCGGTACTAAAGTTACAATAGGGAGAAAGAGAGTGAGGGAGAGAGAGAGAGAGAGAGAGAAAGAGAGAGGAGAGAGAGAGGATAGATAGAAAGAGAGAGAGAGAGAGAGAACTAGGCCTATGTTTAATTATTCAAAAATTGACAAATAGGCAAGCAGTCAAGTAAACACACTAGCGACTAGTAGCGAGCAAACATACAATTTAACACAAACACAAGCAATCAAACAATCGGCCGTCAGTGTATCCTATCTAGCTGACCACCCATGCACGATATTATACAGCAAACTCCAATATAGTTAAACTCTTAGGACTTATAATACTAGGCGTCTATGTTCCCCAAATCATATAGGACTTTTCGATGATAGCCCGAGCATTCTACACTTGCAGTATTATTCAAGCTCTATTAAAGTTTTTATTAAAGTTTCAGCTGCAAGCGGTCGGTCAGCCTCTAGCTTACAACAACATTAGGTCACATGACTGCATGTTGTTGATGTGACTGGCTACATTGATATCATTAGTGATGTTGCCTGGATATAGTTTACAATCATCTTGTAAATATTGAATAAAATGTGCAGGGGGGGCGGGGGGGCTATTTATTTAAAATAGCCCGATTCATGGTAAATAATTATTGGGCTGAATATTTTATTGCATTATACCTTTACTGTGTACAAATGATGATAATAATAATAATATAAATATTAAAGGTGTAACGTCCGTTTCCTCATCAAGAGATAATGTCAGGGACGTCAATAGTATCCAATAGTCGCACTTCAGCCTCCAGTATAGGCCTACTAGATGTGCCTGTGTACAGTTCTTTGCATGATTGTACGCTGAAGCTGTAGATGCTAAGTTTCACTTCTGTTTCCATATCCGTGCGGGTTCGATTCCCACCGGGTCCGTCTCTGACAGTTCCTCGGATACGGAACAGACGTTAAACTTAGCTTTACAGCTTTTATCCAAGGACACTTCCAGAGTCTGACCTGGCTGAGACTAGAACCTGTGGCCTCCTGCTTATCAGGCAAGCTTGCTACCCATCAAGCTATTCAACCGGGACGAATGAACATATCACAAGCCGTATAAAAAAAGAATCAGAGATTTTCTGTCAGGTGGAGAGAACGGGCTGAGTACATCATGTGACAGCCTCAAAGCACAAATTTTTCTCGTGCATATATATCACTTCGTGGATGTAAGGTGGGGGTGAATCTCACCCCCCCCCCGCCTCCATCACGCCACCAGTGTCGATTTGGGAGGAATGCCCCCTCCCCCAAACTTTTCATCTGGCCGCCGAATTGTTCTCATGATTGAGATTGGGGAATAATTAGTAATCTCAATCGTGTCAGTGTCAAATATTTGTTTTTTTCACAATTCCCCCCCCCCCAAATTGTTTAAGGTTGGAATTGCTTATGCTCCCAACCCCTTGATCAGCAGCGGTTCTAGACCAAAATATTCTTTGGGGGGGGGCACAAAATATTTGGGGAGCCAGATGAAAATTTGGGGGGGGGCACGGCCCCCCTGGCCCCAAAGTAAAACCGCCACTGCCTCTGACATTGAAACCACTTGTGACTTTAACGCCAGATTGTGACTTTAACGCCAGAGATTTGTACATGTAACTTAAAGGCCTCGGAGTTTACTCTTCAGAGCAGAGTTACAATGTAAGCTTAAATCTTATAATGCACTGAAGGCTACAGACAGTAAAGTTGATAATTGCGCATTACATCTCGACAATAGGCGACCCTGATGAATATACTTAGAGAGATTATAACATCAACAAATCTCGTGCTAATTAAAGAAAATGCAATAAAAATCACATGAGAAACCAAATTCCTAAACAAAGATGAAGAGTTGCATCTGATAAAGGCAACACTTCTTACTTTTAGATTGGTTGTTTGCCCTCAAAGATCTAATTGTCTCTGACATCGTCTTCGGGTGAGGAACCGGACGTTATATACTGCTTGATATATTGAATGATTGATTTTTGTGTGTGTGTACGTATGGCGATCAGCTAGATAAGACCTAGGTCTTCTCTGATGGCCATATTATGTGTGTGTTTCGTGAAAATAAATCATAGATATCTGCTATCTCTCTCACTAATGAGCAACATGGTAGACTGGATAGTCTATGAAATATCGGCTTGGACCTGCCAAGAGCTAATGACTGAAAGGTTAATTCAAAATGGCTAATTAAAAGAGCTAATCACTGAGCTAATCACTGGATGGCTAGATCTTTCCATCAATGTCATTGTCTCTACATCACGGCGTCTCTGAGGCACATTGTGATACAGCGGCATTTTACTATCTCTCTCTCTAGCGAGCACACCATCGATCAGCTGTGATATTTCAGGCTTTCTCTTCAGTCTATGTATTGACAAGTGTGTTCTAGTGGTATAGAACCTATTGCAGTTGCACAGTCTGCTTGAGACGTCCCTGACATTGCCTTCGGGTGAGGAACCGGACGTTAAATTCTCATTGTATTATATTGTATATTGAGTAAAATAATGTTGCAACATATCACTGAGAGAGCTGCTGATGTGTACATGTAAGTGTTAGAATTGAAACACAGACACTTTAGCATAGAATGCTTGTTAGCCCTTGTACAAAATTAATGTTGTAACAAGTTCAATATAGTGTCAACTCTGTCTCTCTCTTTCTCTCTCTCTCTCTCTCTCTCTCTCTCTATCTCTCTCCTCTCGCTCTCTCTCTTTTCTCTCTCTCTCTCTCAGTGCACTGCCTAACAGCAGGTCCATGGCACATTTGCTAACTTTACCATTTATTTTCTATTTTTTTCTTGGGTGTTGTCTTAAACGTCACTGATATCGTCGTCAGATGATCAACCGAACGCTAAACCGTTAATGAATTTAATTTGAAAATCAATGAATCAATGAGTACATTTATAAAGATCATACAAAATGGCACAATAGCGCTAAATGGACAATGGCGAGTCAAGTATAGATTCTATATATTATACATATACATGTATAATTATGTACTATAGCTTAAATTATATACAGTAGCCTAGTACCTAAATAATAATAATTATTGCCAACTCATTGTAACAGAGTGTACACTTGGCACTGGTCTATGTGGTTGGTTTCAGTACACAACACTTAATCATTGGAGTGTCATGACCATCCTAACTAGAGATGTAGGCAATCCTAAAGGCCTATAGTCTCAGGCCTATTATGTCTTAGGCCTATATATTATACATGTCTTCGTCCCGATTGCTATTGCTACATAACTCTCTACAATGTGAGATATATACCAGGCTGTTATTGATTGATTGATTAACATTCAGTTGCTCACTGTTGCTAGTAGCCTACTGCAGTGCAGGTCTCCTATGGTGTGCCTGTATTAGAAATTAATAATGATCGATTAATAATTATTATAATTAATGTTAAATTAAGTCACGTATTTCTCTCCATCTGCTGAGTTTATCTTGTCAATATCTGCTTTGGATCTCGCTTTCTCTTTCGGCTTCTGCATTAGCATGAGTGTTCTGGTGGTTGGATGCTGTCTGCAGTTGCAGATTTTGCTTGGGACGTCCCTGACATCGCCTTCGGGTGAGGAACCGGACGTTAACTCCTCATTGATTGATAGATTGAATAGATATAATTTAGCGCATTATGCTGGCACCTGGACTTTGATTAGTTTAAGAAACAAAACGTTCAATTTCTATGTAAACTGATTTATGTGGCGGCACCCTGTGATACAGAAGCAGACTTTAAATTGAACACTATTATTTTAGCTATAGCACTGTAAACATTATAATTATTGTTGGCTCCGGTAATATTAAGATTAGACCAACCGACAATCACATGTGTTTCGTAAAAGTCGATTAGCGTAGATCGATGCTGCAGTGAAGAGAAAAGTGGTCTGGGTGTACCAGTGTACTAGACCAATTGGTCGCTTAACTTTCAAACTTACGGAGGCCTTGTGGCACTGACACCGTGTGTAATTTATAGCAGGATAGACCATTCACCGTCCAAAAAGGCGCCTCTGAGATACCTAGTATATCGAGGATATACACTAGATTTATATAACTAGCCGAAATATGATTTATTATATAAAAAAATAATTTTGTATTGTAGTGTATTGTTGTAGTAGGCTGTAACAACTTTACCCTTTCAGGTCTGCAGTATAATTATAAGAAATATCTCTCAAGATGGTGCCAGCTGAATTTGGACAAATATGACATCAATATTCGAAGCCCACAGGCCGAGTTACAGAAATGTCAGACTTACGAGAAACTTCATAGCATTCGCGGATTTCTTAAGAAATAGCCGAGAAAAATTCGACAGTAACATCATATCGTCGTTTAATAACATAGAAGTGAATTATTGTTGACAGTGAAAAATATTATGACACCAGCACTGAGAGTAGACTATAGACTCTAAAGACTGTCGAACTGCACAGTGGTGACAACTATCATAAATCTGACGGTAAGATCGCCAGCCTCACAGATTCCATAGGAGCCTGCGCAATTTCGACTCTAGGCCTGTTATATAGACTGTTGAAATAGATTTATCAATCGAAAGTGTATAAGATAGTTTGTGTAGGTCAGTAGTAAATTTCAACTAAATAACAAACCATTAACAACCCACACTATTTACATAGTGTGGGTTGTGATCTATGTGATTTGTGGCTTGGCCTGACTATCAATTCCCTGTGCATCACAACAAAAGCGACTGTTTGTAATCACAAATGACTAATCAGCGATAGAAACATCTTTGCTTGGCACTTTGTAAAAACTGTAAGGCACTTCATCTTGAAGAGAAGCTCCTAAAGCTTAACGTTAAGCACTCCAGACGTAGGCCTACAAATCAGAAATGTCGGATGTAGAAACTGTGGAGTGGGTGCTGTGGTGTATACTCATAGCTATCGTAGTTTTTATGGTCCTGCACAGCCTCTGCTGTTATTGCAACAAGTGGTACCTGAAGGTTGGTCCCTGCAGGGGTCTCACACCCCAACAGATCAGACCCAAGGGCCACCGGTACAGCCGACCCCTCAGGCTCTTATTCTCATGGTGCTGTCCCAGGTGCGTGGATCGACCCCCTATACCCTTCCCGACCCGACCTGCCGCGACCCGTACGACCCCGACCACGACCACGAGTCAATCTTCTGAGCTAACAAGTCGGACCAATTTGGCAGAACTAGAATTAGGTTTGAGTGACCTAGATATTATGTTCGCCCCGCCCTGTTACGAAGAAGCCTTGACGATGAGGAAACCAGAGGAGGGCGATGAGATCATAATCAGTTATAGCACAGGTACCAGCAATGGCAGCAATAGCACAAATAGCAGATACGGCGGCATTGATAACAATGCGTTTGACGTCGACAGTAGCGACAATAGCACGAATAGCAGAAACGGTAGCAGTGTTGTCAATAGCAGCAGCAGTAGTTTGGCTAGCTCAATGGATGAGAGGGTTGTGTTTACGTTCAGGATGTCGCGAGATCTAGGCTGCCCCCCGCCAGCCTACAGAACTCTTGAGAGCAGTGGAGTCCTGCGTGCAGCTGATGATAGCGCGGTCAATCCTGCGTGCAGCTGATGATGGCGCGGTCAATCGTGCGTGCAGCTGATGATAGCGCGGTCAATCCTGCGTGCAGCTGATAATTGGTCTCGACAACTCAATCAATCAATCAGTAAGTTTATCTGTAAAGCGGCATATTATTCATATTCATTTAAATGAAATACTACAGTATCGCTAAATGGACCATTGAGAGGCAAATAGTTTTGGAACTGTTTTACTACAGTTCTAGTACGTGACTCCTCATTCAATCAGTAAATGACTATATTTATAAAGCGTAGCTCAGTGCAAAATGTAGCAGAAGCGCTAATAGACTATTAAGAGCTGAGTAGTCTTACAGCATAAGGCTATACTATTATTGCATGTAGCACAAAGCAACCTGCTCGAGTGTTTATGCGTAATTGGTGGATAGAATCTGAACACATTCTAGAATGGACTAATATGGACCTACAATTCTTATTCCTTCAAACTGAGGATCATGAAGAATGACGAAAGGTTACTACTGCTTCTAGTCGCATAATCCCCCCTACGACCAGAGAGGTTACGGGGTTGATAATCACATTATGCGTGATTTTATGATGACGTCCCTGTTATCGCCTTCGGGTGAATAACCGGACATTAAATCCTCATTGATTGATTGATTGATTTTGTAATGTACATATTTTGCGTAATCTTGTCTACATGTACATGGCATTGTATATTTTATCTGAATTACTAATAAATCAGAGTTCTCTCTCTCTTTCTCTCTCGCTCTCTCACTCTATCTCTCTCTCTCTCTCTCTCCTCTCTCTCTCTCTCTCATCACATATTTAGAATATCTAACATTCCTCACAACACTCTGCACTAGGCTTGATCCATGGTCCACTTAGCGTTATCATTACCGTTCACTTATTCAGGATCTCACCAACTGACTGATTGATTGATTGATTGATTGATTGAATGATTGATTGATTAATTGATTGAATGAATGATCCACTGATTGTTTGATTGATTGATTGATTGATTTTTTTAAAATTTACCCCGGGTGTAAACAGCCGTGTGGGTTTTATAAAAACGATTGCTGATTGATTGATTGATTGATTGATTGATTGATTGAATGATTGACTAATTGCTTCTGTTTGTCAGAGAACTTGGGACTGACTAACGCAGGTATTAATTTAAAATGGAAATTTGAAAGCATCGGTTGTTTTTACAGTGATTCATCGAACGGTGTGAATGTTTGATATAAGAGCCTTTGTATGTTATGAATTCCTTTGATTGATCGACAGCATGCTCATCAGTGAGCGAGACGTGAACGAATGTTATGTTTAATGTCCGATATAGTATATTATGCCAAGGCATCTCTATATTTGACAACGATACATATAATATACGGAAAATGTTACACAAGTTATGCAATCAAAGCTCACTGGTTAATCGCAACTTTACAACAATGCGGCGCCTCAATGGCTTCCAAGTAGGAGAGATTGACTGTCCAGGCACCGGTTACACACCTTGCCCAGAGGTGCTGGTGTTACAATTTTAAATTCTTTAGAGACCCATAAAAATATGTTAGTATTAACTCAGATTTGAACCCAGAACCTCCCGCATCAAACTCAGACATCATACCATTAAGCTATCAAACCACCGGCAAAGTTCACATATTGTGAGTCGTAATGAGTTACTGACTCAAAGAACTGTCAGAGACGGATCCGGTGTGAATGGATGTGTGTGAATTGAAGCATCGAAGTGTGAATGTGAACACATTCAATCAATCAATCAGTTAGGATTTAACGTCCGGTTCCTCACCCGAAGGCGATGTCAGGGACGTCGCAAGTGGTATGTGCAACAACAGACAGCATCCAACCACCAGAACACTCCTGCAATGCACAAGCCGAAAGAGAAATCGAGATCCAAAACAGTGCAAGTCCGTTATCCAAGTCAAGAAGATCTGTTAGAACAGATCTAAGGTGGGAAGAGATGAGTTTTGAGTTTGAGCTTGCAAAAATATAAAATAAGGCAATAGAAACATTAGGTGGCAGACCTTCTTATATTGTTAGTTTAATCAATGAGGATTTAACGTCCGGTCCTCACCCGAAGTCGATGTTAGGGACGTCATCTATTAATTAATTTATTTAACATCGGTTTAACTTATACAGATTACAGAGCCAAAGGCACCAAACGAACCGAGCTGGTATTTATAGCAAATACTGGTAGGCACAGAATGTGTACTAGACTATAAGTAGGTCTAGCTTCACATTCCGATCCTTTACATCTTACACTTGAATTCTATATAAATTTAAATATGAGAAGAATAGAAGAGTGTTGACAACAAGGACGTGAACTATTGCAAGCGGTCAAGGTGCAGCCTGGCTCAGAGTGGACAATATATACTGACCACTAACATGGTCACTTAAACTTTACTGCTAAATCTACGCAAACAAGCTATTTATAGAATTACCGTCAATCAATCAATAAATTGCGAATTTGACGTCCGTTTGGTAATCTGACAACGATATCAGGGGCGTACATACAAGACTTTTCTCATTCATGACAAAGAGGAGCAAGCGTACCTAACAACCGTTACTATAGATCAATTAATCAGTCAATCAAGTAATCAAACAAACAATCAATCAAGCGAGCAAGCAATCGCGAAATATTTATATAGCGCACTTTTAACGAAGTCTCAGTGACGTAAGCACGTAAGTATAGTGAAGAAAAAAGCTGTTTGCAAAGGAACAATATAAAACATAATAAATACGTCAGAATTCACAATTTAAACCAGCAATTATCAGGATGTAACATTCTACAATTTGATGGGAATTGCAGATTTTCTTACAGAAACTACGGAATATTCTATCTATCTATCCAGTGCTCTGCCACGTGGCAGGTCCGAGGCAATAATTCACACACACAATCAACTATCTCGCTCTTTAATGAGCAGACCATCGACCAACCTAATAAGTCCGTCTCATTACAAAAGCTTTGCCTTTTCCACACCTGATGTCTTTGTTCAAGGAAAATATAGGTTTCAGATGTGATTTTCCATTGCCTTCCTCAGTATCTGCTGTAGTCGGTTCTTACGAAACACGTGCAGGCATCGGTTGGACTATTCTCAAATATCCCGGACCCAACACGGGTAACACGGAATATTAAGGTCAATAAAATAGAATATCATGTTGTTGGAATATAGGATATAGCTCAGTTTGTCATTGTACGGGCTTTCAACTGTAACAGGGGCAAAGGTGACCTTCTATACCAATACCTACACTGGCCCTACAGTATGCTTACAAGCTTAGGCCCCTACATAGCCACGCAATTTAAACTCAGTCCTATTGAATTAGACTGTAGGTCTCTATATAAGAGCATCGCCCGATGGTCGCGGGGTTAGAGAGAAAGATTTGAGAGTCGTACAGTCAAGGTTCAACTCCGTGTGATACCAGGTTAGTCGTGTTTATTGTATTTATTGCGACCATGTAATGCATTCTACTGGTGTTATGTAATCAACTGCAGGGTCCTTTGTGGAAGATAGCTGTTATAATATTGAACGCGTTTTAAAAAGATAGCTCAATATTGTTGCGCAGTTGAAGCCCAGTGCTTCTTAACCTTGACGTTAAACAATAGCGTATGCTATTGATCTCGCCTGATGGCGAGCTATCCAGGATTCGTTTCGAAATTCGGCTAGCTAGTAGCAGTCGTTAGAACGCATCTTGGTAAATGTACACCGACTGCTTGCTATTATAACAATGGAGAGTAGAGTAGCTCGCCAAGGCTTACAACTCGTAGTCTTCACTGGGCTTTGAACCCACGATCTCATGATTTTGTGGCCGCAATGCTGCCATTAGACCACGAAGCCTCTCTTATATATTGATTTATTTATTTAAGTTAACAATTTATTCGTATTTCAGAATTATTTATTTATATATTTAACAGTTTACTCGTATTACAGATTTTTATAGGGATGACTCAACATAGGCTTCAGTTGGTCACCCTTTTGCTGCTGTTCACAGTTCTAATTCCTGGGATAGTCTATTCCCAACGTGGACTCCCAGTGGACAGGCCTCCTGTCGAACAACCTCCAATCCACCATAATCCACCAGTCGACACAGCTCCACCAGTTAACCCTGCTCCACCAGTCGTCCCTGCACCACCGGTCAAACCCGTAGTCCCCGTGGATCCTGTAGTAGTGAGATCGTGGCCCTACAACGGCTGTTACTATAACTACGGACCGTATTGCCGTGGTAACGCGTGCTCGAGGGCCGGTAGCAACTGTTGCTATTGTTTACAGTGTTCATCGGAGTTCTACTACTGGTTCTCTCAGACCTGCGCTTGCTGTCCTAGGGTAAGTTAAATTTAGGATATTTTTACAATTTTGATATTCCGTCATATCGTACCTCACAGCGTGAAAAATGTTTAAAAAAATTAGAGGTCCTAAGTATTGGGACTCTATTCCAGATGATATTAAGACTGTTGATTCGCTTTCTATTTTTAAAGTAAATATAATAAATATGTTAATTGATAAATACTGATAAGCTTAGCGAGTGAGTTTATTTTCTCTTATTCGCGAGATCTAAATAAATCAATACGAAATGTTATTAATAAATTTAATTTAAATAGATATGATCATGTTTAAATAATTGTAAAATAATTCTATGCATTATGTTGCTGACAATTAATAATTTGTTATGTTACGTCACTAAAGGTTGCATGGAAGTCTTTTGTCTTTTGTTTATTTTTAATTAATTTTGATCATTTCGTGTAACCATACAGAGTTTTTATAACTCTATGTTAGTGACGCCATTATTCTTATGTTGA
>JAQFZF010001006.1:0-15208 GCA_034695365.1 Enchytraeus norvegicus | reverse complement strand
CTGTCTTTCACAATTTTATTCTCTCCACCATCTATAATAGTTACTATATAGGCCTACTTATATGTACTACTGGTCAATTCGATCAGGTTGTTTATTCTGTTAATGACACCCACGAAAGTAAGTTCTTTATTACTTATCGTATGTACTGCCGACTTTAAAATAAATTTGAAGCAGTAGAAAATGGAAGATAAAGAAATAATGACAATGAAGGCCCGTTTGTTCTCATGTGCTGAGAAGAAGCGGGCCTTACAATTATGACCCTATAATTAGACTATAATTTGGAACATAACTAGACAATGTAGAAGTTCTTTAGCGTTTGCTTCCTCATCGATGTATGGTACCATGACTGACCACACTGAAAACCATAAATAAATGTAGGCATAAGTTGTACAATCTCTCGTAGTCTGATCTATTGATCCCTTCAACAATATCGCACTTAATCTCTGCTCTCATTCAGCCTTTAATCTTTTAATCCCTTCTCAGTGTTCTCTGCTTAGAACCGGACCTGACATCTTACATCATTAGCGCGTCTTTTTCCTAATCTATTTCTCTTAATCCCTTCCGAGGCACTTCGTCTATTGTAGGGAATAACCCTGGCATGGTATACTGAAAGTCTTAATAGAAGTCTTAATCAATGCTTAATAATTTTAAAACTACTCATCTGAAATTATTCAAATTTGCAGCAACATTACATAGCCTATTACCGATAAATATACAAAACCTTACATTTATAGCATAATTATTTTTAAATATAATCACCACTGCACGCAACACCCTTCTCTCATCTAGAGTCATCGGTTTCGCTAGATGGCCAGAACGTGGCTTGTCTATAATGTCACTTCGCCACACTTAAAAGTCGGTCAGCCATTGACCAACAATCGGATAACTAAGTGCAGATTCTCCATAAACTTTTTCAAGCCTATCACTGCTCTTCATTGCAGCTATATCCTCTTTCATAAGAAATTCAATTAGGCTACAGCGTTTTTGCTCAAAAGGGCCAAAGGGCGTCTATATGGGCGGTCATCTTGAGTATTGATAAGTAGAGCCACCATGAGAATAAAAAAATTATATTTACCAGGTATGTCAGCCTGTTTACAGTTAATGTTGCTGCAAAAAAAAATTGAATAATTTCTGACGAGTAGTTTTAAAATTATCAAGCAATGACCAAGACTTTCAGATCGCCCCTCGTACTATATCAGACATTAAATATTAAACATAAACATATATAAAACACAAATTAGAATTAGAATGCAACGACCATTACTTTATCTTAGGTGTCTCATCGAGTTCCTTATCATTCTACACGTGGTAGAATGGTATCACGTCACTTACATACACATATATGACATTGTAAGAGGCGACTAACGCAGCCGCTGAAGAAAGAAAAGGAATAACTGAATATTAATTTCCATTGCCTACAGCTTCATGTGATATTGCGCATAGTAAAGGCTATCCAGTGTATCCATGGATTATAATGATGAACAACGTAAAGTTCTTCAAGGCCCATTGTTGAGCGAGATACAAACCTGTGTGAAAATGCTTGTCTGGGATCTGCACAAAGAACTGGAGAAGGATATTGCATTGAATTACATTAATAAAAGTAAATGCACTTGATAAAAAAGAACTACTAATAATCTATCAATCAATGCGAATTTAACGTTCGTTTTATCATCTGACGGCAAAACTGTGGACGTCGTCAGAAGAATTAGAACAAACACCCAAACAGGGCTAGTGTCGACAAAACAATTTTTCATTCTACACACCGTCTGTCGGTTGTCAAACATGAAATGTTGGTGTTTCCCTAAATGAAGCTAATTTACTTCATACTTGTAATCCTTGTCATCCTGTTCTTCTCTCAACCCATTGACATGTGCCTTGATGTTTTCTTGTTAAATATTAAACAAACAGCGTTGACATTCAAGAATTGACCCATGGGATTGAATAAGATATCTGATATAATTATAACGTTAGATGGACAATTTTCTGACGTACTGTATTATTATAAATTTTATCAAGATTTGGGCCTGACACGTAAACTAACATATTAAATTTTGATTATATCAAATATTAACATAAACGAAAAATATCCAGAAAATATAACAAACATTGTCAATACTGATTGTTGTGTAGTGCCTATTACAATTATAACAGTGATATTAATGTTATTATATTCCGAGTAATGTTATCGGTCAGATAAGTAACATGACACTAATATATGTTTTAGAAGTGTGATAAAAGTTAAATTAAAATAAATTATGTATCTTAAACCATTAAGCAATTGATAGGTTCCTTTCCTCTGTGAGTCTGTGTTGTTTTTCATTGACCGTTTCATACGAATCTCCCTTCTTTCTAAACTTTCCAGTACCATTACGATCATTTCCTCTTAATTAAAGGTGTCTTATTTTAATTTCAAACCAAGCTTTATTCTCAATTTTCTTATTTTATAAATTTTCATTACTGCTCCACTAAAGGCAAAGTAATTTCAAATTTCAAATTACTTATCTATCTAAATAAAGAGGAGTTTCTGTGAGTGTGTGTGTGTGTTTGTCTGTTTGACCGGGATGCATTTCGACAGTTTTGCACCTTTTCTCTCCATTCCTTAACTATTTTGTCGGTGTGGGCATGGGACGTCCAGTAGGAGGTTCCCGTCCCCCAATGTGACCGCTATCATGGTGTCCAAGGCCAAAAACGTGTCCCGTTAGGGTAAAAAACCTGCTATTTCATAATTAATCTCATTCGCCAGATGTCACTACAAGTAAATAACATTCAGCAGCATAAGTTACGTCATGCATTGTTTGTTGCATGATACTTACTTTGATAGAACAATGGAATAAATAACTGTGTGTTAATGAAGATTGTGGCTGACGATTGCTGTCCGTCCTTCTGATCTTAACATTGAAATAGAAATAACAGTAGGGCATCAATTGAATTCTAAATCCATAACACATTTTGACTGATTATGGATGCATGGCTGCACATTGGAAAGCTACATGTAAGGATGGTCGGCAGAAGAGTTGATGGTTCATGTATTGAGAGGATGGAAAAAATTATGGAAAAGAAAAATAAATAAATTCTAAATTTAAACATAATCCACGCACGGAATAGCATATTATCTGTCTATCTATCCAGTGCTCTGCAACATGACAGGTTCAAGGCGAACATATATGCACAAAATATACCCCACTCGCTCAAAAATGAGCACAAAATCGATCAACTCAACATTTTGATGCGATGAAAGCAAAGCCACTGTGATTGGATAAACGTGTTGCTCGATGATGTGTTCAACATTGAGTTTAATATTATCATTGCTGAGAATATGTGTTTGAAATTGAAGAGTGATAGTTTAATTGAGAAATATTTCTTTCACAAGGTGACGCAAATAACAAATCATTTTCGGTACAAAATATCGCATAGATCTTCACTATTTGCACTGGTGTATAGTACTATAGTTGTGGATATCCGCTGGGCACGTGCCACGATCTTGAACAAATACTGCAACAGATTATAATTGTTTAATGTCCATCTCTGAACAACTCGCTGCACTAATGATTTATCTCTTTGTCTCTCCCATCAATATCTCTTTTTCTCGTTTTGTCTCTCGGACTCTCTCCCTACCCATGAGTGCGTCTCTATAGTCTCCCGAGTGTTCCGTGCCAAGTAACTGGTGGCCTATCGGGTCCGGTAAGAAAGTGATCTGTGGAGGTAAATTGTAGCACGTAAAGTAAACAATTATAAATTAAAACTACCACTCATCAATGAGCAGTGAGCACCCTATCGATCAACTCAACATTTTGATGCGGTTAAGGAAAAACCGTTGTGATTTGATAAACTTGTCTGTTCAATCTCGATCAGGATATGAGTAGGGCTAGGTTGATGAAACATAGACCTACATTTGATGTTGGAAGAGAATTCAGAATTTGCGCCCAGTGGTGAATTTATCATCAAAACATGTAAATGTAATCTTTCTCCTTCTCTCAATAGACGATTAGTAATTTCACAACTTACCTGACTGAGCTAATACAATCAAAGCACAAACAAATTAAATAAATAAAAAACTTAAAACTAGTGATATCATTTGTCGTGGGCAGTAAAAGCTCGGCCAAAGGCGCAGTCACTTCAACGTTACACCAGGGTTCCATAGGTGTGCTTCTAGAATCAAAGGCTCATCCGTCACTGATGCAGCCATCAGGCCACACAACTTTCTTGTTAACGTTGCGTGGATAACACGATGACTAACCCGAAATAAAGAAAAATAACTTAAATACGATTTTGGTTAACATGTTAAACAGTCTTAATAGTCGCCTAGTCTATTCAAAACTTTTCTAGTTCCCTCACTGCTGTCAAAGCGCAGAATCAAACATCTTAACCGATGCTCCACACGCCACTAGTGCTGAGGGTCCCATGCTCTCAGTAAGGCGTCATATTACCGTATCTCGTCCCACAGTAACCGAACATCTTACGCACAATTAGACACAGCGTACGCTCAGCCATGTCTCTTCCATCTGTTTTATCATCACTCGGCACTTATCCAGGCGGCTGTGATAAATCCTCACAAATCCTCCGCACTTAATCCACCGTTCCAAACGCCTACTAGCGTCCCCTCAACTCTCTCTCTCTCTCTCTCTCTAGATCTATCTTCTTTCTTTTATCCATATATTTATCGTATACGCTCAATACATACGCAATATTTCTGTGGTCTCTCCCAGATATTTGTCTATGTCTGACTCTCATTCTCCTTACCTTCATCTCACAATTTCTCTCTCTCATTCTCTCTTTTCATAGCCCATATTTCTGTCATTTTCCTCTGCTTTTCGATCTCTTCATCTCTCTCTCTCTCTCTCTCTTTCTCTCTCTCTATCCAGCTATCCTACCACCCTACTCGCCCAGTTTGTTCCCTACCTAACGCAGTAGACCTATATGACGACGGAAGATCTCGGCTAATCTGTAATCCTATGGGACAGCGGCTCATCTCACGCGCTCATCAATTACCTGAATCAACAACCTCGCTCACCCACCGACTCACATACACACACACACACACACACACACACACACACACACACACACACACACACATCTCTCTCTCTCTCTCTCTCTCTCTCTCACAGTGCACGGGCTAACGACAGGTCCATGGCGACAGGTCCGGTGACTGCGTTAGTCGGCTTCTACGGAATACGTGCAGCTTTCGGTTGGTTTTTTCTTATGTTTCGCAGATTCAACACGGCCAAGACACACACATACATTCACAATAACATGCACCCATTGCATGTTTGCACCTATGCCACATGGCATACCACCGTAGAGTTTGTATGCTATACTGCATTGGACCTATCCTATACACATCATGCACATATATTATATAATGTCGAGGAAGGCATCGAGAAATCACCACAGAAGCCCAAATTTCCCAAGAATATAGGCATCATCCTAGGTGTGATGAAGGGAAAGCTTCTGTGATGGGATCGATTTGTTGAGCTGATCGATGATGTGCTCATTACTGAGCAATAAGATACTTCGTGCAGAATTTTTTCGTTGAACCTGCGTGTGGCAGAGAAGTATAGATAATAGTTGAAGTGCCAAACGGTTATCGCTTAAGGTGTCTCGATCTGTCTCAGTCCTTCTTTCGCGGTTTGAATTGTAGGCAAGGCAAAGCAACATACGGCGAGGAACCTAAGAGAAGAAGATATACAATGCATGTCCAGTATTATCTTAATGTATAATTTATAGCTTTTACTGTTAGCAGTAGTAATAAATATCAATTAATTCTATTAAGTGCAAAATTGGGTAATACTGTGTAATAAAGCTGAACGATAAAATAATTAATTACATTTATGCACTTTAATAATTGGGATTGTAAGTAGTATTAACAGTAGTTCTCGACGTATGCTGCATTACAAGACGTGGGCGTTATTAGGATGAGATTATCCATCCGTTTATTTAACATCGTCCCCACGATGAAATTGTAAAGACAAAGAAATAAAGTCTGGAGTGAGGTATGGGTGGATGATAGATAGATAGATAGTTGAATAATTGGATGGATGGATAGATAGATAGATAAATTGATAGATAGTGAAATATATAGATGGATAGATAGACAGATAGTAGATGTAGATAGATAGATAGATTATAGATAGATAGATAGATAAATGGATAGATAGATAGATAGATAAATGGATAGATAGATTATAGATGGATAGATAGATAGATAGACAGATAGATAGATAGATAGACAGATAGATATTTAACTGGATGGATGGATACATTAGATGGATATGATAGATAGATATCCATGCAGAATTGCAGATATGTATAGATGGATTGACGTATGATCAATCATCAATCAATGAGAATTTAACGTGCAATTTCTCTCAAGAAAGCGATGTCAGTGATGTCCTAAGAAAATAATAACGGACAACTTCATTTTATAATAAGCTTCATTTATTTTTATATCCATGGAGTTGCTCATGCATTATATACAAAGTTACAGATAATATTTAATTTTATACAAAAATTCAGCTCCATCGACTGCTATCAGTGTAAAAGGTAGATTCACACATAGACAGAAGTACAAAGAGTATATCAGAGAGAGATACAAGCACAAATGTATTGCAAGAAATGCACAACATGCACAATAGTTAAGACGAAAGATACGGTACATCACTTCTGTGTCGTTATTCATCTGGAAGAATACGCATATTTCCTTGAAGATACAGAAAAATGCTTTTGAAGAAGTGAAATAATATCTCTTTTAACCTCATAATTAAAAGTTAAAAAGAGTGTTTGCCATTGCATTTATTGTACTAATATTACTTTGCTTGAAACTCTGTAATAAACTGCAGGGTGCTTCGGCGGAGTGAAAGCTGTAACAAGCTTCAAATCAATCTTGTGACGGTACTGACGTTGCTCGAATAGGTTGAGCCGTCTTGAAGAGAAGCCATGTACCTCTGAGAATCTTGACGTTAAACACACTCATGCGTACCTTTATTTATTGCACAACTAAGAAAATTAATGCTATTCTATAACAAGCATCCTAAATACCGTATTACCATTTGAAGAATTTAAAAAAAAGTATTTTCAATCAAAGAACAAGTTTTACAGTCATTTCTAATCCGTTAATCGACTATTCATATTGCTTATAGTGCACTGTACGTCAATTAACAAGTAACCAGCATTTACATGTCGTCAATTGTCAAACCTGTCGAGTTGATGAGTCTGATGCCGTCCGCAGATGTAGAAATGGACTTTAAATAGCACTAATTACAAACAGCCTTCGATCACGAATGACTATGAGTGTGGTATGAAAGTATCCCAAGTCGTATGCAAATAATCTCATTACTGAGATTTGTACCGTACAGTATACAATGTATATACATTACGGTTTTGCATAATTTAACTCTGCTTTGACAGGCATCAATAGTATCGCAGCACGTCAAACCTACACAAGCCTTGCAGGTGTCACTGTCGAACCCAGACCCAGAGAACCAGAGTCTGACATCATACCACATTACAATAACGACATCGTCATCTAAAATTGCACATACAAGAAAACAATAATTTAAACAGAGCACAAATTTCTTTATATTATATTATAAGTTAGACTGTTGAAACATGTTATGACATCTTTGCGTTAAAATTATTAGTACAAATCAAATCACTAAATCATAATAACAAAGAGCCTAAGTATGAACACATATTACACTAACACACAGTGGCATATGGGCCTACTAACATGTATAGGTCTATAGGCTACTCTGTTCAGATCAATACATATCATATTATAGTCAGCGAGACATAGGGCTAGAGAGACAGCGATACTCAACGATGCACACATACAAATACAAAAACACAGAGGCAAAAATCTAAAGAAGAATTAACGTCCGTTTCCTCATAGGAAAGCACAGATATACAAGACACACAGGTGACACAGACGGAAAGGCAAACAAAGGCAAACATACAGACAGAACAACATGTAGGAAAATCGACGAATGCAAGAGAGAAGGCTATCATGAAAAATGCAGACAGAAGGACAGAAAAACAAACAGCCACAAAGATGATATGGCAAACAGAGAGAAACTCACAGCAAAACATACAGCAGAGCATTCAAGAAAACAGACAGACAGGAGCATAGACATTAACTAAAACAAAGATTTAAAGATAGACAACCATAGTTAGCCTGATACACTAGTGACTAGCCTAATGCATAATACAATATGAAATTACATATCTAATCCAAGCAGCTTTGAAATTTTGCAAACTGTAAAACATCAATTTTTTAAGGAAAATAGTCTATATAAGCCTACCGAAAGAAGGAAGCATTCAAATGTTAAACCTGAAATTACGGGAAATCAACTGAAAGAGAACTTAACAAGCTTTACAGCAGAAGTACGCCCAAGCCTCTGAAAGCACATTTCAGAAGTTATAAAAAATACCTAAACTACAAGACATTGTTTAAAAAATTGAATGTGTCATGTATTTAACGTACTAGAGAACAAAATAAACTTGCTGGTATAAACTTACAACCTTAATAACATTTCAATATTTATTAGTTTTTCTACAACCTTGGTTTTAAATTCCAAGTCATCTACGTTATATATAAAGCCTTCTGGTGGCAAAAGAACGTTAAAACCCAGTTTTAGCATTAACCTTCAGTTGACTAGCGCCATTGTATAAAAAGAATTTACTTAATTGCTTTAAATGTCATAATAAAATCAGGCAGTTGAATTAATTAATACAAAGCCCTTCAATAATCTCAAATACATGCAGTAACTGAATGATACGTAAGCTATGACAATGACACTAAAATTTCCATTAAAACTATAATTATACTCTTATAATTATCTTAAAACAGTCAATTTGAGCTAATTACTTTATTATAATGCAACATATGATAAAATCTAATATTATCTTATTCTAGCAGTGGCAGCATAGTAACAAGTTCATAACAAATAATGTAAAGAAAGTTTGATTTCATATCCATCATATCAATTTAATTTCACATTTCATTCTTTATAAATTTATGTGTAAATAAACGGTACACAAGTTGTCTTGACAATGTATTTGACAATATTCTCGTATATTCAGAAATTTAACAAGAAGAAATAAACTCCTGTCAGTGTAATTATGTAGGCTATTTAACTGCTCATAAACTATAAATACACACTCTAGTTCTCAAGAAGTTACAAGAAGCCGACAGCTAAAATGCATGATTATGCATTAAAGTACTTGACAAAATAATATCATCAGAGCAATAGCAGCAGCATTCACTCCACCTTCTACATTTTGGAGGTATGATCCCACTAAGCATAGTCTTAGATTCAAACTACGAGCCACTGGTTTACATAGAAACAAGTACTCTAACAACTTGACGAATTCATCAAGTCCGCTAAAAGCATACAACAGCACACATATAATGGTATACGATGAAGTACAGCATTAATATAATACAATAAATAAATAATAGAACTAATATACAAATACAAACACGCTTAGAAACTTACTACATATTGTCACGCTACATAAAACACTAGTACTGTTATATATCACAACACATACACACACATAATAATACACAAATTACACATAATAATACACAAATAATACACATAATAATACACAAATTACACGTGTATAATATTATTCGTAACTACATTTAACGATTATAATGCTATATGTAGTTAGTTACATGTACATGTAACATAATAAAACGGTTATCGGAATAAAAGTCGATGCTAAACCTTGATCTTTAGTCTTTATCACTATATTATAAACGTCTAAACATCAGTGCTGCATTGCAATTCATAATGTAAAAAATACAATATAACAGACATATTAAAACTTTTACATAGGACCTGCCAAGCATCTCCAAATTGTGCCGTGTGTCTGTATAAGCTGGTAGGTCTTCAATCTCTAATAACTTGATAAGCTTAATACAAGAGAGTAGAAAGTATATTTTGCAACAGGTCTGGGAATAAAACTGCTAGATGCTCTACAATGATACTGTAATGACACAGCATAGCTGTCAGCGATCAGGCACACAAGTAGATGGCAGGTAAAAGGTTAGCTACAACATGTTACTGTAAGCAACCTTTACAGAAGTCAGCTGGTGCACCATGGCACACAGAGACTTTACAACACTTGAAACAGATTTTAAAATACAAAGCTGAATTAAAATTGCGAAATTGATATGCACATTATCCATAGATGAGGAGAAGGACAATAAAGTTACAATGCAGTCTCATAATATTTAATATGATATTTCGTATGATATAACCTCGCATAGCTTCATTTTGATTGAATTTGTAAAGATATAATTATTGTTAAATCACATAACATGTACAATAGAAAATGGAGTCAAAAGTATATACGGATATTCACTAATATATTTAGTGTATTTTCAATCAAACACAAAATTCGGAAACAAATTTAATTTCATTCTCGAAAATACGTCTTCACGAATCCGCTGACTTTTTCGTATATTGAGACAAGTTTATATTGAATACTTCAGCAACAGTTAGGTTGTGGAAAACAATACAACACAATACCTTGAGGAATTTAACGCTTGTTTCCTCATTCAAAGGTGATGAGAGGGATATTAGATCATTACGATCACAGTGCCCTATGTGTTTATTAATGGAGCTAGCATTTGGAAATAGTGCAGAGTACATATCAGTACATTTAGACTAGACAAAAACATCAAAAATACTGTACCACTTGGAAAGATGTTGCCAATACCTTATACAAACACATAAAATGCATGCTTTGTAAATGGTAGCGCTAAATTAAAAGCGATCACACAACACGCATTATGAGCCACATATATCTGACTTACTAGATGTGAGAAAAACTGGCACACGATAAGACAAAAGCAGACAAAGAATTAATAATAATAATAGCGAATCAATACTAATAAATATGCTACCGAACTAAATATAACGAGACATTTAGCACTAGAATATTTAATACCATTTATATGACACTTAAAATGCTGCTTTCATAGTTAAATATTAACACACAATTTAACGATACAGGCTAGGCTAAGCATAAATTTTACATCCTGAAGGCATCATTATAAACTATATGTCAGCTAAACAATTTAATTTCAATACCAAGTTAATTTTTGAATATTGTTTCGCAAACGTGCATTTATTAACGATTTATACTCAAGTATATCTTCAATAATATATAATTCTTTCGTACTTTAATATATACTGCATGCATACAAATAATTACCCAGAGAAGACTTGATATTTCATTGTTTGCATATCATAAAGGTGACATATTGCAATCGACAATCTATTTAATTCAATAGACAATCTACTAAGATAGCAAAGTAACTGCAACATGGCCTAGATGACCCAGCTATTAGTATAGAAAGTCAACTTTTACCCAAGCAGAATCTAGTAAACTAAAATTTGCATCTTTACAGAGAAATATGAATAAATTCATTTAAATACAAAATGACAACAAATAAATATATGCGTACAATACTGTAAAATTGACATGCAGCATAAAATAATATAGCCCTAAGCATAACATCAGATGACATAAAGCATAATACCTATCATAGAAATAAACAATTAAAATTGTCTATGACCATCTTTTCATAGTTGGGTGATAAAATCAGGCACGTCTCTGACATGGGTAATAAGAAATTGATTCATTAAAACACAGCTAACAGATACAATTGCTGAAAAAAAAGGATTAATTTGACCATAATAAAATCTTTATATAGCTTTATATGAGTGATCCTAACACCCTTAGTAACTCTTAGCATACATCGTGGAGGATTGCCTAGTCGGCAGCATACTTGTCTGATAAGCAGGTAGCAGCTGGATAGTATCTCAGCCGGGTTCGTCTCTGACAGAATTCTTGTGATATGAAAAAGGCGTTAACGTAACTTAACATGTAGAATATAGTGAATGCGACAAACCTAATCAATTCACAGAATATATTGTACTGCACCACTGTCACAATACTGAAGATTATAAGTGTGGACACAGGCACAAGTACACAAGCAGAGTACAAAGTTAATACAGCATATACGGTATACAGCATGTGTGCCATATGTGCTGCATTTAACAGTACAGCATTCCCAAATGTCAAATGTGTACGTAATATGTATCACATCAGACACAATACGAAAGTAGATATGAGCATGGTGTACATGAACATACACACTCCGTGTACGCCGTACGGCGTGTAGTGTATATAAATGCACTAGTACACACCCCAACAATCAATGTAAAACTAAATGTACCCGAATGTAGGCATACAAACACACTTGTCACACACACATATGCATGAACGAACATTGCACAGCTACCATGGAACACAATGTATACAGATAGTCTAGAGATTCAGCTTGTAGTTATAGTATTTCATTCATTTTATAGAAAAGTAGCAATAGTTTTAGCAATAAAAGTAGCAGCAGTAGTTGGAACAAAGTAGAAGTAGCTGTAGCATTGGAAAGTAGCAATAATTGTAGCAATAGACGCGTTTAGTAGCCAAAATCCACGTTAAACTTTTTATGATATGAGCTTCCTTTCAACTAATTTGTATATGCTAACTAAAGCTAGCTAAAGACGATAAGATTCACAGATCTTCAAAATATTGTCCCAAACATAGAAATTTAGCAAAAACTGCCCTTCTTGCCCCATAATAGCTTAAAACACAGCTACACACCTCTATTGAAAAGTAGCAGAAGTTGTAGCGTTAGAGTACTAGCAGTAGAGATAGCTCAATGTAGATATCTTACTGTAGTTAGACTGGTGTACTGCTACACTAGATGAGTCAGCACAATGTAGATATCTGTCTACAGTTAGACTGGTGCACTGCCACACTGGAAGAGTCAGCAGAATGTAGATATCTTACTGCAGTTAGACTGGTGCACTGCTTCACTAGGTGAGTCAGCATAATGAAGATATCTGTCTGCAGTTAGACTGGTGCACTGCTACACTAGATGAGTCAGCACAATATAGATATCTGTCTACAGTTAGACTGGTGCACTGCCACACTAGATGAGTCAGCAGAATGTAGATATCTTTTACTGCAGCTAGACTGGTGCACTGCTTCACTAGATGAGTCAGCAAAATGTTAGTATTATGAGGCGAAGTGAAGCAGTATTATTATCTTCTGTTACACTGACTCCGGAATGCTAAACGTATAAATACACAAATAGTAAATACAGCACTTTATTTTAAAATAGTATTGTTCAAAAATGATATTATAAAATATAATCTGTGGTTGAATTTTAAACAAATATTTAACTCACAATGCTACGCTGAGTGCGACAAAGAATTGAATTTTGCTAACGACCATTATGATCACCTACAAACAATAGAAATCAGGATATTCTCTCTGCTGATAGGCTTTTTAATGTAGCTTCTTTAGTGGTAACTAGCCGTATCGGCCCATCAAAGATGATAGACTCATAGATCTCTGATAGGTCGCTAGCCAACTCAATAGGTCAACTCAAAGTCTCAAAAACTCTAATGGTAAGCCTAACGAAGACGTCAGGCTTACCTATGCGAGGTATGACGCTATGAGGTATAGCGTCATACCTAATGTAAAATACATGAGGTATGATGCTATGAAAGTCATTTGACTGGTTAGACTAGTTAAAGTGAAGTACTTGGCACGATGAGAGGATTTGATTGGCTATCTGTGCACATGGAAACCTTGAATTATTATATAGAGATATTGCTTTACTACAGATTCATCCGACAACCGCCCGTATTCACATACTATATTAAATGCGCATAAGATAATCCAGCCATATGATTGATTGTAATGATTACAATATATAAGACTAACTACTAGCTATATCATTAGAATTGTATCTTATATTTGGCAATCGATAATTAATATATAATATACAATTAATCAAATGGTCTAATTTCAAATCAACCTTCTATTATCTCCTGCTTGGCTTTGTTGATCTCCTTTTTCACCTCGGCCAGTATTTCTAACTTAAGTGCAGCAAGGTCAGCCTGAGTCATGGACAAGCCCACATTGTCTGAAGCCACGCCCTCTAATCCCGCCCCCATGATGCCTTCCTGGCCCGTCAGTGACTGAATCCTACAGATATATAAAGATATACATAGTATACAATGCAAACAACAATACAATAAGGGTTTAACGTCCGTTTCATCACCTCACGACGATATCAGGGACGTAAATATACATTATATGTAATGCAATATAAACATTATATATACGTCTCCGTGGCTCATTTGGTTAGTGCATCGGTCTGTTTGTGTTCAGTTTTGCACACAAGGTCCGGGTTTCGATTCTCGGTCGAGTCAATCAGAGAGTAAAATTTCAGATGTACAACGGGTCAACCAAGCGCACTATCCCTTCGGGGGTTGGATAATTGGGAGCAATTAGTATGTAGTAGGTTACTACTTCAGAAGTTTGCGAAGGTTACCACAGGTCTAGTGTGTATGATTCAATTATCAAAATTGGATTGTTTAGAGTGGGGCTGGCGACTTCACCGTCAAATTAGACTATGTCACCTGTGTGCTGCAATCGCTCAGGGTCGGGATCAGCTCCGCGCCTACGTTCGTTAACGAATATGGCACTCAACCTTTACCTTTTTATATGTAATACAAATACACGGTTTTCTCCCGTGTGGTTCTGGTCCTTCTGGGAAACTAGAATAGACCAATATAGGGACGTATATATATATTATATGTAATACAATTATAAACATTGTACATGTGTATATGTACGTCTCTGTGGCTCCAGGGGCGTGCCCAGGAGAAAAAGATAGGGGGGGGCTCGATTTTAATTTTGAAGAACAGAATGAAACGAATACAATAATTCTTAAGGTGCGAATTGCCGGGGGGGGGGTTGAACCTCCAGTAACGTTTTCACCCCCAATAAAGTTTTCACCCCCCTCGTTCAGAGCAAAAAAATTGAACTGGAGCGGTCGGATATGACCCTCCCCATTTCCATTTTTTCCGCTCGATTAAAAAAAGTATGCATTTTCATGCATTAAAATACACATTTTGAACTTGTGTTAGCATTAATCTTAACAAAATGTAAGGGTCGAATGTATAAATGTAGGATATGCATGCTTCAAGCAACAATTTTTGCTCGCTTTGCTCTAAATATGTAAACGCTTTATGACTAATGTTGCGAGCGGAGCGAGTAAAATTATTTTGACTCCCCCCCCCCCCAGTTCATTTAGAAAATTCGCACACTGATA
>JAQFZF010001005.1:0-15208 GCA_034695365.1 Enchytraeus norvegicus | reverse complement strand
GACAATCTCGTCAAGTCCTAGTGTAAGGTTTATGGAAGTCTACATTAAATGCTGTACGGTGTTGAAAAATGCTGTACGGTGTTGAAATTTGCTGTTGCTGTGAATGCTGTACGGTGTTGAAAAAATGCTGTATGGTGTTGAAATTTCAATTGATTACTGCAGAATATTCATTTACTGAATTAAATTAAATTAAAACATTAAATTAAAACATTAAATTAAAACATTAAAATTAAAATTAATTAATTTAAATTAATTTAAATTAAATTAAAACATTAAATTTAGCCCTATTAAAAAGTAATCTTTATCTCTCAAGCAAAATCTCAGTAATCCTGGTAGCGGCGGTCAATCTCTTACTCATTATAAATCTCTTACTCATTATCAATCTCTTACTCATTATATATTTGGAAAGAGACGAAATGATGTAAAAATTTTGGGAGTTAGTTATGGTTTTAACTTGCCAATTATATAATCATAAACTTGTTATATATTAATTTGATAAATTTTAAGTACATAAATTTGTAAATTGTAAGCATATTGATGTAAGGTTTGAGCGAGTCTCTTTTGCTGGAGAGGAATCTAATGGATCTATCATGTGGTATCAGGAAGGGTTTAACAGGAGGATGTGAAAGTGAGCCAAGAGTTAAACATGAAGTGGAAGAGTGTGCTACTGATTTGAATCCATGCAGTGAAACATCTTCACAAAATTCTGTTAAATTAAAAACCAGCGTAGGAATGGACCTATCTATCAAACGCTCTCTTCTACAAAATATCAAACAGGAACATGTCTCAGAACATTCTGCTGATTCCTGTGAGCAAACTTGTGAAGAGTATTTGAATGCACAAAGTATTAAACAAGACCATCTCTCAGAGCAAGACGATGCTACTTGCAATGATTCAAACACAGAGTCCTATGACAACGAAGAACTGGCTGACTTACTGCGACGCTATCACTCTAAGTTGAGTAGGCCTAGCTGCATGGCAACAGTGGCAGCACAACCAACTGTGGGTGATAGAGAATATATCAAAGATTCTACTAGTGAATCGTATGAATCATCAGCTGTAAGGAGTTCTAATTCAAGAAATAATCAAAATCATCTGCAGAGTGATAATTCTATGGATGACCCGGGCAGTGATAGCGAAGAATTTGCTGACATGCTAAAAGGAGTTTACAAATCTAACTCTGTAACCAATGTAATAATGCAGCCAGCTCAGGTTGATACAGACTCAGTGGAAGGTTTGCTCGAATGCCTTGTTTTACTCTTTGACAGTAATATATATATATATAATATATATATATTAATCTTTATTACGCCACTTCGGCAAAGATAATATTATGTATTATGCATTTTGACATCCACTGGATGTCCTTTTCAAATTACAGAGCATTTACTGTAATTATTATATAATTTTTGGCTATTATGTCAGTTAGTTATATTGGAACTTATTTCAGAAAACTTTCATTTAAATTACAATTTCTGAGCTTAAATTTGGAGTTAGTTAGTCATTTCCATTACAACATGTACAGTTAAATTTGATAAAGAGTATGGTACTATGTTAGCTGATTTTAACATGGATGCCCATTATATAGGTCTTAAACAAGCATCTGATGCTTCCTGACCCATTAGATGTTATGTTATGTTATGTTACGCTATCATTATCAAAGCTTCAATTTAAATAAACTTTGAGCTGTCTATTCTGTCGAGTGTTTTTACATGTTAGTATAGACCTATATGCACATGTTGCCTATATCTGATTTTATAAGTGAGAATTACTGATGCATTATTGTTAAAGCAATTTTTATTTAAATAGTCCTATCTGTTTTTGATGCATGTTCTGCATTACTTTGAACTGATTTATTGTTCGCTACTTGATACTATTGAGGACTATTTGGCGTAGTGTGTGATTATGTGATGTATTTATATTTACTGTCATTTGCCTTTATATGCGAAATAAACTCATATTATCAACAGAGATGAACCCTGCTCGAAACCCAACCTGCAGTCTCCTATTTACCTGGCAAGTCTTCTACCCACTAGCCTAAACAACTGAGTAAATTGACAGTTCAATAATTTTACATACCACTTGACATGGTTAAATTAAGAAAAGTACCTACTACCTAAATTAATATGGACTTGAATTCATATTTATTTGTTTAAACATCTGATGCACTTCAGTGCTGTGTTAATTTTGTTCACAGAGAGATCAGCTGAGAGTGATTGTGTGATGGCAGATGTTAAACAAGAAGATGAGGCAAACAGTGAGACATCAGATGCTATGAACAACACTGTTATGGGTCTTACTGATTTTCAGAGAGCAGCTTTGGAAGGTTTGTTTACACAACTACATTCCATTTGACGTGATAAGACAACTTTTGTTTATAGCACTTATACATCATCAGCATCGATGCTTTTTGTATCACGAGTTGTGGAAAATATTGCACACACCGTGAGACTGCGATTAGATTTGTAGTGTGAGTTTAATTACACATTATGTCAATCTGACACGCATTATGCCCACTCAGCTCTAAGGAGTACACTGGTCTCAACCTAGCCACTGTAACCAGAGTCAAAATGATGAGATGTGTGAAAGATCTCGTCATTCCCTCGTGAATGAAATGAAATGAATGAAAACCGTGACTCTCTGAGATATGATTTCTCCATTAAATCGAGCCCATCGTCAGTTCACCTTCTCGTAAATAGATGCAACAGGATTTTACCTTTTTATATAGATCACTTGAATCATACATATGCAAGCCATACCTCAATGGCATGGTGTGTGATGATCAAAGACTATTAAACATCTTTTAAGTGAAACATGATTTAGCATGATGATTTAGCATGATAATTGAGCATGATGATTTAGCATGATGAATTAGCATGATGATTTAGCATGATGGGCCGTTCGCATGTACGGAAGTCCATGGGGATGAACCCCCTATAATACATGATATGGCAATTATAACAATTTCGCTTTTAGCTGGGGTTTCATGATATTTAGATAGAAATACCAGATGATAATAATAATATATTTTATTACACTAATTCACATTATTCATAAAATACATAAAAGAATCTTATATTAAATGTTTTTGGCACGTTGAAAAGTCTAGGGGTTAAGATTCTTTTAAACCCTCAGTAAAAGGAAACATATAAATTATGTGGTAATGAAAAAAAGTGGTAAAATTGGTAGAATAAATGATAAGATAAATAATAGAGACCTCTATCATTAATGATCGTTCGTGAGTTCTACTTAGCCAATCATATCTAGAACGCTTTCATGTATATGCCGCTAAACTATAGAGTTCAGATCGAGGATAAATAAATAGATCATATATTAAATGGTTAATCCATCAAGTGGATAAAAATCCACGCTGCCCTCTATAGCAATAACTCTAATTCCAAAGCTTGCTCCGACTTCAATGGTCAACCAGCATTCACCAGAGTGTTTAAGCTCTGTCTTACACTTCCTCAGTCCCCAACAACCTTAGGTAATTTAATTCACTTAAATTAAACACAAATTAGACGACTTATCTTAGAAAGACACAGGCGAAGGGTTGACAACTATGATCACCACTGTACTCATCGACCTCTACGTGTCAGCCTGCCTCAGAAACTCTCCAACAGTTCACTTGTCTAAAACCTCAATTAAACCTCAGTTAGCAACTATTAAAGGTTCCCTGCCTACTAATTCTTAAATCAAAAACCCTAAAAAGTTCTTCTTTAAATCAAAACAGTCCTGCTTCCACCATGACACGTGTTTGGATTCACTACTCCTGTATTCATCCGCCTATCTCTTGGACTTCCGGAAAGCCTTTGTTCCAAGTTCCATGACAGGAACTATTTTTTCTGACTCTAGATAAAACATAAACTTATCAATTCACTACACAACCTTCCCCTTGAAAGCCAGCTAACTTCAGTGTGCAGTAACAAGTGGAACAAGTGGACATGTTCGGAACCTATTTCAGAACAGAATACTTCAACATACGCGTATTTAGTGCACTGGCTTTCATAACATTAATCGCCTTACAGCAGTGTTCAGGACTTTGTGCAGATCCCCTCCAAGTGCTAATCAATTAATCAACTAATCTAACCTTAAGTACACTTACGATGTTTATGTCACTCAATCACAGACAAAATATTTAATAAAATTATTTAACTTAGACCTCGGCGACCCACCTGAATGGAGTCGGTAGTTTGAGTTTGACAAACACTGATCTAAGGGAAAGTGCGAAATTGATTGCTAGAAGACTTAGGCTAACATTTTTAAAAGGATACAAATATTTTCAAAAAATGATACTTCAAATATTATTATACAATATTATACATGTATAACAAATTCTTATAGGGTTTCATTTCTCCCACCAAACTTTCCATAAATAATCTTCTTCGTCATATCTTCAGTGACCTCAACCGCACACGCCACAATCTATATTTGGCTATATAAGACAGGTCCAGAGAACTTATTTAGGTCCTAATCATATTATTTTCTCTTCCATTAGTAGGCCCTACTATGTTTTCACAGACCATATTCAAGAGCGCAGATCTAGATATTGTAGGCCAATAAAATATGGCTTTTAAAACGAATACACGTAGGCCAATGTCTCACATATAATGTACTAGATATCACAGTGTACAATATTTTTTCTATACAAGCCTATTTAATTTTTATTTTCTCTATATAGTCTACACATACTGAAAAGTGTCCAATCTTCATAGCTTGCCTAGCCTAGTTCTGTTTTCGTGAAACTGGTTGGTCATCGGTCAAGCAGCTGAGTAGCCTACGCGGATGTCCTTTCGACAGTTTTTCACATCAGTTAGGCTACTGTAGGTCTATGTAGTCTGTTTTAGTCAGCTTTTACGAATAATTTAGTTCACAGTTTGCTGTTTATTTTTATAAGCACCCCTGACCCAACACCGGATAAAAGTTACCATTGATGGCGATACAAGTGGCCATTTGTTTGAGGCTTCAAGGGTGAAGCCTTTAAGTTGGTTTTAGGCTTCATTTGTTTGAGGCTGCATTGGTTTGAGGCTTCAAGGGTGAGGCTTCAAGGCGACGTCCCCGTGTCATTCAATTGTATGTCCAGATTGGATTCTAAAGGGGAAAACTATTGAAGTGGGAAGAACATTTCTGAAAAAAAGCTTGATGCAAAATCATTATATTTTAAAATTTTAAAAAGTAATCAGATATATTTGTTTCCTTTTAATATTGTTAAGTCTTCTTAGGGCAATTTCGACCTACACCATCAATGTCTCTTCTCCTCTGATAGAATTAGGGGGGTGTGTTCCCTCCATCAGTTTTATGAAATTTAATGTTTGCATTACAGCGTTTGGATGAATTGTAGTCTACTACTAGGCTATAATATACATGTAGCCTACCTATTATCTGCCGCTTTGCAGAGCATTAGATTGATAGAGATAATTGATATGCCCATGTTGGATCCGGGAAACTTGAGAATAGGCCAACTGAAAACTGCAGATGTTTTGTAAAAGCCGACTAACGCAATTTACAGATTTAACAGATAATTTCATACTGAAGAAGACAACGGGAAACCACCTCGGAAGTCAGAATATACGTTCTCAAGAAAAATGGTTCATTTTAGGTGTGGTAAAGGCATGGCCTTTTTGATGGGATCAACTCGTTGACCGATCGTGTGGTCATTAGTGAGCGTGATACCAGACTGTGTTTCAAAATATGTACCTTGGACCTGCCATTTGGTAGTGCACTAGAGAGAGAGAGAGGAGAGCGAGAGAGAGAGAGAAAGATTGATATATAATATGTGAAATTTTGGGACAATGATAGCTTAATATATGGGAGCTAGTTGAAAATTTGGGGCCACGGCTCCCGGCCCAGACTTAGAACTGCCTAGCACGCGAAATCGACTTTACCCTAGCAAGTGAAACTAAGCGCATAATTTGTTGTCTACTTATAATTAATTTATGTACTTTAGATAGCCCAATCATCCCTTATATATAGGGCTCTAGCTAGGCGAATTAAGCATTCTACATTGATTGGTTTTCTGGATGCGACTGCAGGGTGATTTAACTGAGAGAAAGCGAAAGCGAAAGCGATAAGCTTTAAAACAGCTTGTGTTGAGACGTCTTGGAGAGAAGCCTTGAGCCTCTGACCTCGATATTATATACACTCAAACCTAGATTTGGACATTTGATATACCGGTTTTTGCAGTTGTGGAGAATCGGTTTCCTACTATTGAGGACATTGGCAAGTTTCTAACAAAGGAGTCAATTCTTTTCTGAATAGCTAAAGGGTAGGTAAAGTTTATAACAAACGGGTTTGCTTTAATTCTCTGCAGTTTCAAATGATAATAATGAGGAAGTAATTACAATTCCAAATATAATATTACTTGTTGACAGACAAAAAGTATAAATAATTTAAGAGTAGGCTAATCATACTATAGACATTTCTGAAGCTGCTAATAAAATTAATTTTGTTAACAGTTATAACGCCGTTAATTATAGCACCTTAACGACAATGTATCTCTATAATTCTACCGTGATGGCTTCTGCAAATTGAGAATAGACAGACCGAAAGCTGCACATCATTCGTAGAAGCCGAGTAACCGACTAACGTAGCCACTAGTTAAGGAGACTACATTAGGAAACAATTGTTTCTTATAGAAACGTTGGCATACGAATTCATTCGATTATATTATGGCATGGACCTTCCAAATGCCGTGCACTGGGAAAGAGAGAGAGATATAGAGAGCGAGAAAGAGAGAGAAAAAGAAAGAGAGAGAGAGAGAGAGTCCCCTATACTAAAATGCAAGCGAAGGCGTCCGACATTTGCATGATAGGCCCAGTCACTAGCGGTTCCAGGGTAACAAAGTTGAGGGGCCAAGTAGGGGCCAAATCTAATTTTACACTAATGCGCCTATGAAACAATGTTAAGCATGGAAATATTTGGGGGCCAGATGAAAATTCGGGGGGGGGGGATCCACGGTCCCCTGGCCCCGGCCTAGAGCCGCCACTGGTGTTATTATTGGCACTAACAAAATAGCACAAAGTGCTACCGCCATCCATATAGCAACATACCGTACACTATGAAGTAAACAAAAATTCATGAAGCAATTCAAATTCTTCAAAAGTCTAGAATTGTGCATAACCAAATGTAGGCCTGTAATATAGAACATTGTTTATTCACTAGTCATTGTAGTAATTCAAATCAAATAAAACAAACGAAAAATAAGAAAAACTAGAGAGAGAACATAAAACAGATTAACTAATGAGCAGTCCGATGACAATAGTCGATGACAAATACGTAGACCTAGACTAGGCCTACTGACTAAGGTCAACATTTAAAATGGTCCACAAATTATTCGAGCTGTTCCAAGGAACGTTCAAAGTAATTTCGCAATATTCACGTATATTGCGAAATTGACATGCGTGTTTGACAGGTAGGCTACCATCAACATGGCGACAGGAGGGTCCGATGTTTCCTTAGATCAACAGCGTCTGGAGGAAACTGGTAGAAAACCAATTCCTCTGTTTACACATAACGTCTACATAGCCCACAGTTTGCTAGACGCGCCATCGGTGTCCGGTGGCGACAAATCGTTATGTAAGATACTGGAAGAAAAGTTTAGCATCAAATCCTACCCAAGACATTTGCCTGGGGACGACTTACCCATCAAGAAAAGCATTGATGGGGGTGTCTTGTCGAGTGAGAAGTGTTTGATTCTAATGACCGACAACTACGCCACAGATGCTTATAGTAACTACGAGAAAAAACTGATTCACGAGAAGGCAAGGAGATCTAGCAACGACATGGTGATAGTTCTGTAGTTGAACCAGCTGACGTTGACTGACGAGTTTATCTCCTACAATAACATTACAGGCTGGACTGATCTTGACAGTCTCTGCAACACTACTGAGCAGTTGTCAATGTTAGCGCGCGCAATTAATGAAGGTAAGCAAAGCCTATCTATCAATAAAATGCAACTAGTGCTCGTTTGAGAGCGATTAATCCATTTAACTCCTGATTAACATTCTTAGATGTGCATGTATGAACTATGACATTGGGGACCGTTCAATTTCCGTTTTGGTCTCAAGAAGCTTAACTCATTAAATTTTTGGTAACCTAATTCAAATGACTCTGTAAGATAATGTAAGACTCTGTAAGAGGGAGATTTAGCTACATCGGTAGAGTGTTCGCTTCACATGCAAGTGATCCAGGTTCAAGTCCCGGGTCGGTCGACAAAGAGAAATCCCAGGGTGTTTGTTAGGTTTGTCGTGTACCTGCGCTGGCAGCTTGAAGCGCCATAAAAAGGCAAAGGTACGATGAATCATGGATTGACAAAAGAAAATAACAAAACACAAAAACAGCAACTAAGCAAGGAAACTAGCATGTGAGTTCTGACATATGTGAAAATAGATGAATTTAAAAAATCATTGTTGAATATTGAAACATCTTTAATCCTGTAATTCTATTTGTGTAGCGTCTATATTCTGCCTGTCTGTCTGTCTGTATGTGTTTATCTATCTTGTGATTAATTGATTGATTGATTGATTAATTGATTGACAGATTAACCTGATAGCCCCACCCCTCTGCGTGATGACCACTCAGACGCTGAAGTGTACGGAGGGTACACAGCTATTGATTGATTGATTGTTTGATTGATTGATTGATAAATTGATTGACAGATTAACCTGATAGCTCCACCCCTCTATGTGATGACCACTCAGACGCTGGAGCATACGGAGGGTATACAGCTATTGATTGATTGATTGATTGATAGATTAACCTGATAGCTCCACCCCTCTATGTGATGACCACTCAGACGCTGGAGCGTACGGAGGGTATACAGCGCCTTAAGGAAGCTCTCGACAAGATCAAAGAGTCGATAGAGGCCAGCAAGGGCACGTTCCAGATAAAGATGCAGGTAGGTTGTGGTCTCATCCATGGTGATATCTAGCATGTTTCTCTGTTAAGACATCCCTGCATCATCCTTGGATGAGAAAATGGATTTTGATTACTATTATTATTACTGTATGCACTTTACGTCTCAAAACTCATTCTGTCTCACTTAAGATCTCTACTGACAGACTTGTACAGCCTAGGATCCCGCTTTCTTTTTGGCTTATGCAATTGGAACAGTCTGCCTACAAATCTGCGGGACTCGCAACTCTCATTATTTTCAAAAAAATAATAAAGTCTGTATTATTAAATCGAGCTCATAATTAATTAATTGCACCAGCGCTGCTGTGGCATAACCGGGGTGCTCAGCAGTCAGGGAAAAGTCAGGGAATTGGCCTGACAGGGAAAAGTCAGGGAATTTGAAGTCTAAGTCAGGAAAAAATTTGAGAATTTTTCTTTAATTTTTTTCCTCTTCAGTAACTTACAAAGTTGAATAGATATGAAACAAAATTGAATATAATATAGAGAAACATGAGTAATTTATCAAGATAGGATATGAATAATCATTTTTTATGCCTATTCAGTTGACGCATCGGTTAGAAACTTTTGTCCTTAAGTTCGCGATTCGAAGTCGTACGCAGCGAGACACGTAAGTTTGGTCAGGGAAAATTTTTCGGAGGTCAGGGAATGGTCAGGGAATTTGAAAGGTTCAAGTTGCTGAGCACCCTGATAACGCATAGAGCGGCTCTTAATATCATTATTTGCAGTTTTGTTCTGGTGGTTTGAAGCTGTCAGTAGATTAGTCACTTAGCACATTCCGCTTGAAACGTCCCTGACATTGCCGTCGGGTGAGGAACCAGACATAAATGCGTTATTGCAGCGGGTCCGATACGGCTTCTTCAGGAGTTGAACCCTGAACATTGTGTTTCTTTGTGTTTTTTCATCTCTAAATTTTCAAATATAATAAGCGCACAAGCTTATCTGCTGTCTTAGTTTCTGTGAATGATTGATTGATTGATTGATGGATTGATTGATTGCTTGATTACAGCCCAAGGTTGTATCAGATGCTGATGAGCTGGAGCTAGCCAAGCAGCTGGAGAGGTTGGAGAGAGAGAATGAAGAGAGGAGTGGAGATGAAGGGAGTGAGGAAGACGACTCCGAAGCTTCAGATGATGAAGGTCTTGGCAAGACTGAGAACGGCCTCAAAGATAAAGATGATAAAGATCAGGAACAAGATCTAGATGATGACGACGAAGCTGAACCTTGAAAGAGGCGTCCAAAGTAGATATAGAATGATAGAACTATTGAAATGACTGTTGGGATATAATACAAATCAAGTCTATCGTCCGTTTCATGATCCGATGATGATATCAGGAACGTCTCAAACAGCCTTTTTAAGGATTGTTGTATAGAAGACATAATAATATTATTATTTAATAATTATAAGTACATTTATAAGGCGTTGCTCTATGCAGCATGCCACAGTAGCGCTAAATGGACAATGGAGAGTCAAGCAGCCATGCAGCTAAATGCCACAATCGGCCAGGCAGCCTCGACCTCGGAGTCTGGAATTAAACTATATGTCATGGCTGCAATTTGTCTCTAGAAGTCTGGAATTTGCCATAAGACCGGAGATATAAGATTAAATTATGCTTTAAAAGCCAAATTTAACGTAGGTTTCGCGGCCTAACGGCTATATCAGCGATGGGAGAATCCTGGGATTTGAGCTGTGGACCAATGGAACCCGAGTCAGACACTTAAGCGATGTGCTAATCGCCTCAGACAGTTAGTTTCATTTAGATTAGCCGATTGATTTTGAGCTAGTAACTACAATAATATTAATAAAGGTTTATTGGATCTGGAAGCATCAAGTCATTCGTGATAAGAGTAATGTTTAACGTCCGTTTCCTCATCCAGGGATGATGTCAGGGATGTACCTTCATGTAGAACTACCTGCTCTGTTTAAACCAGACTTACTTCTGTTTATCACCGACTGAAGGCACTATCGGTGACGAGCAAAGCCTGGGACCTAACCACGCAGTGATTCGCAGTAATTTCGAACCTATTAGACATGGGCCAGATGCTTACACAATGCAACACACAGTTAATATAAAGAAAGCATAATATGTAACAAGAATAGGACCTTCTTTCAGGGCAAGTTTCTAAACTTGAAGTAAGGTTTTTCAAACCAATAGTTATGAAGTCCTTTCCTATCTTCCCCATTATAAAATAGTTTACTCAACCAACCCGTTACTAGGCAATACCTCTGTTACCTAGTGACGAACTGTATATCTTGCGTACAGAACTCGGCCTAAGTGCTACAGAAGGTAATAATTGTAATAAAGATTTAACGTCCATTTCCTCATCCAGAGATGGTGTCAGGGACGTAGATGATAGAAATGTTATTCGTGAGGTGTTAGTGTTTTGTTAATGAATGATAATTAATAAAAATGTTTATTCCTATCGGTGTATATTGTGTTTTACAATTCACTTAAGTCTAAATATCTAAGGCATATTTGAATGGTCGTATGCAAAAGCGGACCAAACGACCAAAATAAATTATTTTTGTTATTTTAAGAATATTTTCAAAACCATAAACTGACGGAATATATTTTTTTGCTTGTATTGTAGAACACCATTATATCTAGTAAATGCCAATAAAATATTTTTAATTTTGTGAAAACAATTTAGAAATATAGCTGAAATAAACACCATTTTTTATGATATTTCAGATGGTCTTTAGTCCGCTTTTGCATACGACCATCCATTTTAACGTCAATTTCACGATCCGAAGGCTACTTTTAATTGTAAATATCTTGATGGCTTAGTTGGAAATGTCACAAGATACTATTCTTTTATTTATCCGTATATCTTCACACATGACATACGCACATGGTAGTTTCCTTTCTTTATTTGCGGTTTTTGTGTTTCACTAATTTATTACCACTCCATGATTAATCGTACCTTCATTTTAGATGGCGCAACATGCAGCAAGCTCACATATTCTAATAATATATCAGACACTCTGGGGTTATTATTCTTCTTGTCGACTGACATAATGAATGTACATCAGTGACAGATGAGTCTGGGATTCGAACCGTGAATCTATGGAACTATGTGAATCAGACGCTTAGCCGAAGGCGCCACTGGCCCAGCCAATATATACTCTTACAATTCAGGGTATATTTTATCCCCAGCCTAATACGATAATGGGAAGCTGTTCGGTGCGCTGGCATTAATGCTAAATCCGTATTTAACGTCAATTTTACATCCTAACGGCTTCATCAGTGACGGGTGAGACCTGGGATTCGAACCAAGAACCTAAATGAGCCCGAGTCGCACACTTAACCGATGTGCTGCTGGCTGAGCCATATTAATAATTATACTGTACCGACATTGCACTAATATGGAGCTTCCCTTCTGAAATAATTCAAATAGCGATTTAAAGACCGTTCATCATCTGACGACGATGTCAGGGACGTCTCAGACAGTATCATATGTCACACCAGCTGATCCACCCAAAGGCAGCCGGAAAGCACACCAAAAATACACAAATGAAACCACACTGGATAAAAGTAAAGATAATTATAATAAATGTAGTAATATAGCCATTGAGGAAGTACAAAAAAACAACTGTCATTAAAATAATAATTTAATTAATTGTCTCTCTATTCTATGTCCTGATGGGATTTCCCATTAGAAGTAAGTATTCTCATTTAGAATGTAACACGCTGTTTATGCGGGTCCTGCGATTAGTCACAATCTTTTATACTGGAAAGTCGGAAAGCGCCAAAACGATACCGGTTTCGAGGTTTTCGTGTTAGTTTTTATTTTTTATTTTAAAAAGGTAGGCATGTGCTCACTAATGAGCACTCCATCGACCATAGTTGATCCAATTACAAAGACTACACAGTAGGCCTACACATTTTCCACACCTACAATTCTATAATATATTCTCTCTCTGATGTAATCGCCTATTTTGGCTGCACAATATCATGTCACTTTCTAAGTCTTCAGTGATTGATTGGTTGAGTGAGTGATTGATTTAAGTTATTCTCAGCAATAAAGAGGCCGAGGTGTAGGTGAAGGCCTATGCTAAATTTCGCATCAGCGAATTTTTCAGAACATTGCACGAGTGGGTTTTCCGGAATATTACAGAGAAGCATTTCACAAATTGCGTCAGTTTTACCAATCATTTCTACAAAATCTCAGTGAGTAATAATTATAGGCCTAATGGAATGTGGGCCTACGTCAGATTGCAACATTCCGATATAACAATACAAATTTTGCGCGATAATTTATATAAAAACCAACAGGCTTTAACTAATAACGACTTGTGAACCTATCGGTTTTTGCCTCTTAGGCTAGGCATAAACATTATATAGGCAAGGGCTTGTGGGATATTCACCCAGAAGCAAAGTCCCGGTTAGATAGCCAAGTCGGTAGCAAGCTTGCCTTATAAGCTGGAGGTCAAGGATTAGAATCCCTGACGGGTCCGTCTCTGACAGTGTCCTTCGACGCGGAAACAGACATTAAACTTTGCTTTATAGAGAAAACAATTTATTTGCAAATTAGTGTTTCATCTAACCCTGCAGGTTAATAATTAGTCCAATCTGTCGGAGCCAGTAGCACATTGGTTAAGTGTCCGACTCGGGTTCGATTGTTTCGCGGTTCGAGTTCCAGGACTCACCCGTCACTGATGTAGCCGCTCAGCCGCGAAACTGACATTACATTCGGCTTTATAGCCATTACGTTCAAATATTTCTTTAGGCCAATAGAAATATTCCATTATCCTGGAACAACGGTTTTACATTCCAGCGACTTTTGCAAGTCTATTGTTACAGATAATGTCATTTCTTAAATAAATTGTTTACGAAACTGATTATCTAATACAATACAATACAATACAATACAACACAATGAAGATTTAGGGTCCGGTTCCTCACACGAAGGCGAAGTCAGGGACGTCTTAAGCAGACCCTGCAACTGCAAAGCAGTTCTATACCACCAGATCACACTTGTAATTGCATGAACGAAAGAGAAAGCGAGATCCGATACAGTGCAAGTTCATTAGCCAGTGTAAGAGAATTTGATTACACAGTTCTGTGGAGGAAACAAATGGGTTTTCAGCTTACCCTAATGAGATATTCCATGAATTAACCGCCATATTTGCTATGTCATCGCTGCGATGTTAGCTGCTCGCCCATTGGTCACCTGCTGGATCAGCGGACGGATTGCCCAATTGGCGCTCACGTAACAAGTCACGTGACTGAGAGATATGCCTCCAGTGATGACGTTGCAAATACTGCGCTCAATTTATGAAAATAGCTCATTAATGATTGTTCGAAAATCAAAAACAGGAATTAAGGAAGTTGCATTTTATTACATAATGCTCATAATATAAACTATTCCGCAGGCATCATCCGTGTTCCCGTGGATAAGGATATTTGAAAATGACAAATATTTCTATGACATTAGAAATTAATGACAAGTAAGTTAAATGTCCGTTTCCTCATCGCCCGATGATGTCATATTTAATATTCAAATATGGCGTCACTTACATCAGCATCAGTTGGACGAGGAAACTAACAGTATTTCCAATCAATCATTCAACGTCCGGTTCCTCACCGCAGTGGCGGCGCCACACCAGGTCGCGCCAGATCGAACGACCTGGTTAAAAAACCACTGACCTGGTGTCCGACCTGGTGACCAGACCTGCCTGGTTATCATATTGTTATAGCATTACTGTTATTACGACCGGCCTTTGATTTTAATGACCTGGCAATGACCTGGTTGCTCGGACGGTCTGGCGCCGCCACTGCCTCACCCGAAGGCGATGTGAGAAACTTCTCAACCAGAGTACACTTAAGCAATGCATGCCTAGCCTGACACGATGCTCCATAGATATATATATATATATATATATATATCTATAGATATATAGGATGTTTCATTTTTTCAATAGATCATTTACCTTTCTATCCTAGTAGCTATTGGCTATACCACTATCACTATCATTTTCTCTCCGTTTTCTATCTATGAATTTTGTCTGTGAGCTTTAATTACTTGTTAGTGTGGTATAACCATACTGTATGTATTTATTGACAATTTGACATTGTATTGTTTTTTATAACCGGAACCTTGCATGATTATGTATAGTAACGTAAGCTTATAGAGATACCTTGGCATGATATATTCTTTACATCAGTGATGGGCAATAGTTAACTAAAAGTAGTTAACTATTTAGTTAAACTACTTTCTTTTAGTTAGAGCAAAAGTTTAACTACTTTTTTTTAGTTTAGTTAAAAGAGTAGTTAAACTACTTTTTTTTAGTTAG
>JAQFZF010001004.1:0-15217 GCA_034695365.1 Enchytraeus norvegicus | reverse complement strand
CGAATAGTGTATGAAATAAGTCTACCGAAAATATTCACAAATTCAAATGCAAGTCAAATATACGCTGAAGTTATTGTGTTTAAAAAGTGAATATAGTCTATAGTTACATTTATTTTAATTTAGGATAGTAATTCGTAAAGGTGCAGTTTAATTATTATGCGACTTAGATATTTATTTGGCAACCAAGGAGCATCAGCCCTAGGCCCTATATGCAATGCATATATTGTCACTTGGCTGATAGGCTAACCGTATTCGGTACGACCGCCAGGCCAACTATTCAACCCATTGTTCGCGGCCGTATAGTAAGTATGAAATTGGTATCCGGACTAGTACGACAGCCCTGATACTAATCCCATAACTACACTCTGAGTAATCCATGTACGCAGTGTTTCGCCCGTAACTTTGGCATGTGTAAACCGATTGGAAAAATTCTTGCATCAATAGAATCATGATGAAATTTAGCTATAATACATCGTAAAGTAAAGTAATAGAAGATTAACACCGTGGACAAGTTAAAGATGCGCCTGGTGGACGATTGGCACAGCATGCAGCAAGGTATCCTTGACAACGCAAAGGATGAGTGGCGCAAGCGTCTCAGAGCTTGTATTCGCGCCAAAGAAGATAGTTTTGAACATGTGCTGTGACTTTTGACGGTAGGCCTAGCTGTAAAACATCGTTTGTTTTGTGGTTAATCAAGTCACAGATTCATAAGCATTCTATAGCGATTGACATACTGTAACTGAACATGTTCAATCGCGCACATTTTCAAGCACAGCTTTAACGCAAAAATAAGTAATTAACCGAGTTACTTTACGCTTTCTTATAGCAAATTACACCCTGATTATATTGATGCAAGAATTGTTTTAATTGGTTTACAAATGCCAAGTTATGGGCGAAAGACTGCGCACATGGATTTTTTGTAAATCTCTGATTTCATATCATATTCTGCAACATGTAAAAGCAGCCGGGAAAGCAAGTAGTTAACTTTGTAATCTTAGGCTGCATTCACTCACTATGAATTATGTCGATAACTTTTACAACTTTATAATTTTGACAACTTTTACTTCATTTTCTACTTCACGGCAAAACTGCAAACTGGCAGTCGTACCATAGCGAAAGAGCACTAATTCATAATAATGAAAGGTGTAAAGCCATGCTACATACTTAGGCTGAGACGTGACAGTACAGTACCGTGTAACAATAATAACACTAGAGTGCCATCTATGTAGCTGTTTTACGCTCTGCTAGGCTCAAAGTTAGGCAAGTCTTACTATACAATAGCATAATATAAATTGCCTCCCTTTAATTCTGCTCTTATAACATAGCTGTTGGTCCAACCCAGCGACTTGAAGTGGCCTACTCCTAGGCCCCTAATGTCTGCTGGTGAAGTAGACCCTAGCTACTATAGGGGTTAATATCTTTCTGGTTGCCGACACCCTCAACCACCACAGATGGTGGTCGAGGTTTATAGGTTGCGTCATAAAAAGATGATTAACGGATGTGTCTCCTAGACCTCAACTTGTGATCTCGGTGTACATAGGGCAGAGCTCAAGTTCTAAGCTCACAGGAGTACACAGTGCAATGTCATCCAGGCCTCTTCTTCGTCGTTTAATGTTTTCTAAGCCTAGGCTACATGTATATATCTACCTGGGTTCCTTGATTGTGTGCTCATTAATGAGTTAGATAGCTGACTCTCTATTGGACTGTGACGCCCTTGACGTCGCCTGACGTCCCTGACATCACATTCGGGTGAGAAGCCGGACGCTAAATCCTCATTGATTTATAACCAGTTATCTGTTAATACGCAGTTTTGACATACATGGCAGGCCTACATTGCATCGCTCTTAAACGAACAACCAGTTCACCGATATAAATAGACTAATTCTGTAGGCTAAGTGCGCCGATGAATTACTGAGACCAAGTAAAGATATTTCTCTGAGGTGACCATGGATACCTGCTTTAACTACATATAGGACCTACATACGTTAGCTACGTCCCTGTTGGATAGTCCAGTCGGTAAACGTTTGCCTGATAAGCAGGAGGCCACGGGTTTGAGTCTCAGCCGTTCTATCTATGACAGAGGCGCTTGCTGGAACAGCGAAGGGAAACAGTACTATAGTAGTCTAGCCTGCCATATGCCACACACGAAGGGGCAAGGCCTCCTCGAGTCTGGAATTTTGGAGATCAGTCAGCCAAGTACGCAGAATCCAATGCCTAGATCACTCTACCCGTCACTACGATATCTGCGTTAATCATCTCTTACGAAACGCATGCAGTTTTAAATTAAATTAGATGCTTCTGAATAATTACAGTCTTCCCACATTGAGTAATGGAAAAATTAAGATAAATTAAACCCCATTCCTACATTTTAATACGATATCATGTTTCACACTTTTCTCCAATTTTTTCTCTCAGCAATAAAATTGTAACTGGTCGTACCGATGCTTTTCTTTATTTCACGTCAAGATCATAATTAACAGAAGCCTCATGCTATCAGCATAAGAAAGCTAAAATTTTATTCAAAAGAAGCCGCGGTTTGATTTACTGATGACTTTGTTAAAATACTATTTTTCATTACAATAGCACATGACAATATAATATAGGCTACGCGCCCCAAGATATTTGTAAAGGTGTAGCAGGCCTATGCTATTGTAGCATGCTATCTTGTCAGTGTGGGGCAGTCAATCTCATCACGCCCTGTTACTGTAACCCATACCATATCAGTTCTCCGTTTAGCAACTCAGCTGCTTAGGCATTCATGAGCTGGCAGCCTATCGGCTTGCAAATCCCAATCCGTGTTTCTCAGGGACACTCAAGATAACAGAAACAAAGGGATTACCTGATTACAAACGGATATTCGATTCACCCCGGGAAAGGGAAGGCTGGAGAAATATTTAATTACATTTTACTTGTTTTAAATAGTATTAAAGAATGTGGGGAGGCGGGGGTGGATGGGGAGGTTGGGGAGGCGGAGGTGGTGGCTGGGGTGGAGGCTGGGTAACTGGAAATAGATGGGGTAAGTCAGATGGATTTCTATCAATCAATCAGTCAAGCAATCCGTGTATTTTTAGCGTTCATTTCATCATGTAACGATAACATCAAAGACGTCCCAAACAATATTTGACTTTGAATTTCTAGTTTGTTTACACAAAATAGAAATTATCACATCGATCAAGATATGGTGAAGTCTAGATAATGCCTACTTCAAATCCAGTCTTCTGTACACGGCAGGCCCATGGGCTAAAATAATGGCTTTCAATGTGTTTCCCATTGCCTTCCTTAGTGACTACGTTAATCAATCTACTCACATGAAATACGTGCAGCCTTTGGTTGGTCCAATTCTCGAGTTTCTCGGGATCTAACACGGGATAATATTATGCCTACAATGGTAGAGCCGACAATACATTAGTCAAATCAAAATCAAATCAAGCAACTGTTTAATTAATATCTACGAACGAAATATGTAAAACCATAGTTATTGTATTGTGTCTGAGTTTGAGTCCATTGCAGAATAAACGTATAAATAGTGTGAAGTATATTGTGTATCATATTCTGAATAAAGAATCCCTAAGAACTCTCTCTCTCTCTCTCTCTCTCTCTCTCTCTCGCTCACAGTGCTCAGTCTAACCGCAGGTCCATGGCGTACAATTGTATGTATGTCGTATTTTCTTGAAAACAATTTTATTTTCTGAGGGAGGGTCTCCTTAGCCTTCGTTAGTCGGCTTCTACGAAACACGTGCAGCTTTCGGTTGGTGTATTCTTATGTTTGTCGGATCCAACACGGCTTAGCAATATTAGCCAATATAGTGCAAAATAATGAGAATTCGACGTCCTTATTCCTTAACCTTACCCGAGGGGACGATAATAGGGACGTGTCAAGCGAAATATAACAGTATGCACTTCAATTCAATAAGAGTTCATTACAACAAGAATACTAGTCCATAATTTCGTAGTTTGTCCCCGTCGTCGCCATCAGATGATGAAACGGAAGCAAAATACGCATTGATTGATTGAAGAACATACTTTCTAACCTTCTGACGCAAGAGAAACTAGACTAATAATGAAAACTAGTGAATGTTTCCATCTTTTTCATTCTTTCTCTCTCTCTAGTGCACTGCCAAATGGCAGGTCCAAGGTACATATTCAGATACACAGTCTGCATTCACTCTCACTATTGGGCACTCCATTGATCAAGAAGTTGATACGATCACAAAGGCAATGCCTTTACCACACCTATTATTTATACTGTGCATTTTGTAACTGATAAATGTGTTGGATGACGAATAAAAATAAATAAATAAATAAAATGTAGCCCTTCACTTTGAAGATTCTGACTCTTGAGGTGGTTTCCCGTTGCCTTCCTCGGTATCTGCGTTAGTCGACTTTTACGAAACATGTGCTGTTTACAATTGGTCGATTCTCATGATTCCCGGATCAAACACGGGTATCTTCTTCATTAGCAACGAAATCTAATGAAAGATTCATTCCATCTCAAAATTCTCAATTTCCTTCACTTTATTGAGCATTTGTCAGTGATGTCATCGTCTAATGAGGAAACGGACGTCCAACCATAACCTGTTGTATGGCATCGTATTCCAGCATCAATGATGTTAATTTCTATAATGTTACGTCACTTGTAATGTTTGCACCTATCACATGTTATGTTATGTTTACTCATGTAACACCGTACACGTTTCCTCTTTTCAAAGTACTAATATAATTCCTGAGGTGATTTCCTGTTGTTTTCCTCAGTAATGTTTAATGTTATATAAAGTGTCTCAAGTCAAGAAATCTCTATCATTTACAACGCTACATATAATTTACCGACAATATTACGCAAGTTATGCAATCAAAGGTTAATCACACCTTACAACAATGCGGCGCCTCAATGGCTACCAAGTAGGAGCGATTAATTGACCAGGCACCGGTTACACACCTTCACAGAGGTGCGGCTGCCCAGTATCGACGTTACTTGCCCAGTATCGACTTTAATCTGCATCTACTGTCAATTTAAATTAGATTCGATGGGTCAAATTCTGACAATTCGTCCGCTTGGATAGCCTGGTCGGTAGCAATCTTGCCTGGTAATCAGAAGGTCACGGGTTCGAGTCCCAGATGGGTCTGTCTCTGACAGTGTCCTTAGATACGGAAGCAGAATCTGAAATTTGCTTTAGCGTTAGCTTTAACAATTAGACAACGTAATGCAGAATTAACGTCTGGTTCGTCAATTGACGGTAACATCAGAATCCTCGGGAACGGAATATCTACCTATTGGTACCTCATAACATGATAACAAAATTGAGTCACTGTAGCACTATCGTTTTCTCGTATGCTTAATGCGCTTGTCCGCTCTAACTTGGACTACTAAAACTCATTGCAAAACGGTCTGCCGAAGACCTCCATTGTCTCTTTCAATATAATATACGAAATTCTGTGGCTCACTTTGTGTGCAAAAATTACAAAATCCTCCTATCATACTATCACTCTTCTAGAAAGTCTATATTAACTTTAGGTAGCCTATACAATATCAGAACGAATAAAATTTAAAATAGCCTCTTCAACATTGCAAAGCGATCGACTTACGACAGCCTTCCTATCGAACATTACAAAGCGATCGACTTACGACAGCCTTCCTATCGAACATTACAAAGCGATCGACTTACGACAGCCTTCCTATCAAACATTACAAAGCGATCGACTTACGACAGCCTTCCTATCAAACATTACTGATCTAATAAAATTCTACCAACTGCCACGCAGAGGCATTCAATTATATAGGTAGGCGCTTGTTCTGTTTTCCGCTTCAAACCAATTAATGTAAGTCTTTGCCACACGTTCTGCTGTCTTGTATTGTAACAGTTGTATATACATTAAGAACTACTTTCCAAGCAGACTTTAACCGATTTCTTCCCATCATAGGTCTGCATAATCAGAGTTCTTTGCTTGGGATAATTGACTTGGTGTCGCTTTCCCTTAGCCTAAGAAGAATTGTATGCAGGTGTTATTGGTTTGAAACTGTGCTCTTCTAATCTAATGGTATAATGGTTTATAATGGTTTGAAACTGTGCTCTTTAGCTGTAAATTTCACTTTGGAGTTGGGACATTCCAGACGACTCCCTCGTGGTGAGGAGCCGGACCTTTATTTTCTTTATTTGAATGATTGAAACAAAAATTAAAATGGCAAGTAAAAGAAGCCTATTTTGTTTCGAAGTTTACTTACAAAAATTTACAAAGATTCTTTCGTATGCTACTTGTCTAGGACTCTGTAGTACATGCAATGGTGATATAACCGATTGAAAGTTGTTCAATGACAAAGTCCCTGTATCATCCTTTGATGTGGAAACGGACGCTAAACCATATTATTTATTATGTTTAGGAATAATCTTCAAATCAATTTTGTCTCGTTGGTTCCATAGAATCTTCTTCATGCGTATCGCACCGGCCAAATTGTCGTTTGCAGCCATTATTTGTTAACAAGGAACTATACTTTAGTTTGAAAGAATATTTTTTTTATAACCCTCAACTCCGTTATAATCATACGTTGGCAATGCTGCTTAATTCAGTAGGCCTGACGAGTTTGCATATGAAGAGTCACAAAGTTTTCTGTATAGACTAATTTTATGCACCGTATTGACTATCTCAGTCTATCTGGATGTATTAACTAGGGGATAAGTTGGATAACTAGCCATAGCCTACTGATATTTAGTTTTCAGATGAATTAATTATAAACTTAATTAATTAATTAAATAATATTAAAATTATATACGAGGGACGTTCAAAAAGTCTTAATCATTGCTTAATAATATTTAAACTACACGTCAGAAATTATTCACATTTCCCAGCAACATTAACTAGAATCAGACTGACATCCTTCGTAAATATAACAAATATAACCTTTTTATTCGCTAGGTGGTAGCACTTATCAATACTCAAGTTGATGGCCCATATTGACGCCCTTTGGCCCTATTAAGCAAACAGCTGTAATTGAATTTCTTATTAAAGAGTGTATAGCTGCAAGGGAAGTCAGTGATTGATTAGAAAGTTTATGGAGAATCTGCAGTTAGTTATCCAAGTGTTAGGCGATGGCTGACCGACATTAAGGGTGGCAGAAGTGACATTATAGACAAGCCACGTTCTGGCCATTTGGTGAAACCGATGAGAGAATGGTGTAGCCTGCAGTGGTGACTATATCGAAAAATAAATGCTATTCAATATGTTGTGTAATGTTCCTCCAAAATTTGAACAATTTCTGACGATTAGTTTAAAAATTATTAAGAAATGATCAAGACTTTTTGAACGTCCCTCGTATATAAATATTGAATTAATTGTAACTTTCTGATCACATCTATTTTAAAGATCCACATAAATGCCGCAAGGCCTGTGGACTCTTGTCTGTCGTTCCACGTTAAACTGTTTTGTATTCGAAGTGTGTATTTTATATCTGTGTGGACGATGACGAATATTAAATAAATAAATAGATAAACGAAGAGGTCTTATTATCTCTGATAAATAATACTTAAGCTGATCGTGCCCTGGCTGGAGCCAGTGGCATGATCGGTTATTTTTCAGACTGCGGATCAGTATGTGCGGGGTTCGAGTCAAAGGCTCGCTCGTCACTGATATCCTTTTGAGAGATGAAACTTACGTTAAACTCTGCTTTAGCCTTTAAGCGTTGTAGATCGCTTACTATACTCCAAGGCTATTTAACTTAATCAACTTGTTGATCGATGTGTAAAAAATGTAAAGCCACGTTTAACGCCTGTTTCTGTATCTGTTGTGTGCTTAATGAACCAGATTGACTTTGATGAGGAATTAGTCAGCCTTGGATCTGCCGTCTGGTAATGCACTAAAGAAAGAGAAAGTGTTAGTGAATAATTAATGACATTCACAATTTATAAATGATGATTTTCACAATTATAACTTTTATAATGTTAGGTTTTATTTGGCTCAATTCTAACACAATAATTATTATTTCTAATTTCGGTTACCGTAGGCCTACTTGTTTAGCAAATGTAAGTAATTGGGCCTTTCTGACAGCGACGGCTCAATCATAACAAATTACTTTAGATCTATTAATAATATAATTATAATTAGGCCCATTTAGAATTGGATTGGTGAATTTATATTGGTGAGTTGGTAGTTTGAGCTTACAGTCGCTGTGTCATAACTAGATGATTAGTGACAGTCAAAATATCTACCAACGACTAGCTCTTCGGTTGAAATAAAATAAAATAAAGATTGAAAGGTTCAATATTAAATTTATAATAATAGGTGGACACATAGCCTAATTCATGAATAGATGACTTTGCTCCTTTATTGAGAATCCGTTTTATTCTAGTAAATTCTTAGCAAGTATATTACATAGGCATATATTATATTTTTCGAATACAATACAGTCGACTTTGGAAGTATAATACAGAACAGATTGCCTATGTAAGCCTTTATGTAGACCAACCGAAAATGGATGTTTATTTGGAGTCGAATACGTAGGTAGCCTATCGATTGAAAAACGGGAAACGACATCAGACGCCTTACTGTTTCATTGTTAAAGAAATTATTCTAGATACTATCCAGAATCATTTCAAAGAATCAAAGATTTGCTGTCCAAAGGCTAGGGGAAAGGGACTAAAATAAATATTGTCAAGATTTTGGTATGGACTACACTTCTGTAGGGCTCTGAAACGTGGACCTTAAGTAAATAGGATAGGCTATTAGGAAATTGACCCTTTAGAAATGCGGCTCTGGAGAAGGATAGAGAAGATTATTTGGGCTGACAAGATTACGAATGAAGAAGTCATGGAAAGAGTCGAGTACAAAGATCATCTGATGAAAATGCTGAGAAGCAGAAAGAAGAGCTAGATACTATGAATTGGGCATGTTTTACGGAGAAAGTTTTGTTGAAGAAAGTTACAGTATGAAGAATGGCAGGAAAGAGAGTCAGAGGAAGACCAAGATAACATTGTTTTATGAAGTGATAACGGGCTCATATGTGGATATGGAAATTAAAATTGAGGATAGGGAGGTATGGAAATGTTATAGCCATGGACCTGCCATTAAGCAGTACACTGAGAAAAACAGAACTCCAGATCGCCTATGTGATTGAGTTGGCTATTGGTGTGCTTATTATTGAGCTAGATAGCGGATTGTATACTAATTTGAGCTTTGGACCTGCCATCTGGCGGATAAATAAGCTTACAGTAAAATTTTATAGGACGTAGGCCTATTTATCAAAGTGAAATATCTAAACATGTTACAACGGATTACTTTTTCAGTGCAACCGTCCATGGTTTAATTTGAAGTTAACGTAAATTAATAAGCCCAATTAATTTAGTTAACTTAATTGATCATAATTAGCTAAGTTAACTCAATTAGTCCTAGTGGATATGTCAGGAGGAGATCAGGACCCGTACTCGCAAGGCGGGCCAGGCCCATACTCGCAGGGCGGGCCAGGCTCATACCTTCAGGGCGGACCGGGTCCATACCCGCAGGTTGGCCCCCAGGCCATGCCGCAGGGGGCTCCCAGCGGCCAGCCGAAACGTATGAACCTTTGCTAAATACTGAATTAATCAGCTTATTTAAGTTAACTGAAAAGTAATTGACAATAATTTTTGGAGCGACTCAGGAATGCCGGACAGCATTTCAGAGTTTCGCAGATTTGTACGTAAACATAGACTTTACCGATACTGATTAATTTCAATCAATAACTATCATTTATGTTTTTTTCAGATCCAGGGTCATTTACAACCAATATTGATTATAGTTAAATTGGTGGTTAATTAATTGACTTTACGTACGTCTTTGTGGCTCGTTGATTTGCGTGTCGGTCAGTTTGTGTCGCATTTTGCGGCTAACGTCCGGGTTTCCATTCCCGGTCGAGTCAATCAGAGTAAAATCTCTGATGGACAACGGATCAATCAAATCCTCCATCTTCTCCTAGGTCGGTTAACTGGAAGCAATTAGTACGTAGTAGGTGACTGATTCAGAAGATTGCGTTGGTAAACACGGGTCGTATGATCGTAATGGATAGAAAGTCAGATTGGCAACCTAGCCGCTAGATCAATAATAATTGCACTAGTATGCTGAAAGCGCCAAGAAATGAGACTAGCATCTCCTAGAACCACTTCCGGTTGATTGATGCTGATATTATTGTGTCAAATTACTTTATTTGTTTACGGGTAAATTGTAAACTGTACGGTCATCGATTTAAGAATATGTTTTCTTCAAGGATGGTTTTCATTTTGTTTTTATCGCTCGACTGGTTGATAGACTAATTCATGTGTTATCGTGGACGTTCCTGACGGTAGATGATGAAGCGGACGTTGAATAAATTGGGGGGGGGGGCTAGGGACATCGGTAGAGTGTCTCCTCAGGAGCAAGTGACCCAGGATCGAATCCCTATTCCTTCGCAAAAAAAATAACCACAGGGTGTCTGGAGGTTCATCGTGTACCTGCGCTATTAAAAGGCGATGTTAACATGGAGTAGCATAAAATAATAAAACACAAAGTCACAACTAAGAAAGGAAACTTGCACGTGCATTCTGCCATGCGTGCAAATATATGGATAAATTAAATAACATCAAATGGATTGATTTATTTCTTTAAAGAATGGCTACTACAATTTTAGATTGATTTATTTATTGATTGATTGATTGATTGCTGCAGGTGGCTCAAGGACGATAGTAATGTTAGGCTGGCTGCTAGCTCTACTGGCAGTGTGTTCTCTGGGTGTGGCGGTGGCTAACACAGTATACACCTACATCAACTACAACGATGTCAGAGACACCTGCCCAGCTGGTGACGTCATCAACATGTGCCCAGTCAAGTTCGTCTATATCAGCTCCGGCATATGGGGATCCGTCCCTGTAAGATATTTATAATAACAATAATGAAGGTTTAACGTCCGTTTCCTCATCAAAGGATGACGTCAGATATGTCACAGAGATATTGGATAACTGCGTTAATTGATCAATCAATTAATCAAGCAATCATCAATCAATCAATCAATTAGTCAAGTAATCAAGAAATAAAGAAAGCAATGAAAACAATCAGTCAAATTAAAATTGAGCCTCAGTGCATCTGGCCAAATGTGAAAATGTAACATTAAAATAATAAAAGACAAAATTATGGTTGAAATGTGTCAGATTTTGTCGAAATTTATAACTCCAGTAATATAACTAGAACTTTAAGAAAATGAAGAAATAAAAATGTGCATGTGGTTAAAGTTTATGGACGTCATGTCATAACGAGATGATTAGTGTATGCGTCTCCAAGGCCTCTACTTATTGTGGACACATGCCAGAGCTCAAATTTAGCTAGATGAATTTGCTAACATGAGTAATATTGAGTATTAGTACAAAATGCGGTGTAATCCACTATTATTAATGAATGGTTGATAACTATTAGCTATATGTCTTTTTAAATATTTGTATTAATGACTTACTATTCTGTATTTTCAGGTATTTTTAACCGCAATACTGGCGATACGGTTAGGAGAAATGTACGGAATCGTAAGTCTTATACTATGATAATAATTATAATTATAATAATTAACTATACAATGAGGATTTAACGTCCGGTCATAGGTGTAGTTACCTATGGTGCATTGGTGCCGGTGGTGCTCGGGCACCACCACTTTTAGAAAGTATCGGTGATGGGCATTACCACTTTCTTATGATCTGGTATGATATGGGACGTTTTTGTAAAAGGGAAGGGGGGGGGGGGGGTGACGACCCCCTGCGTCCAGTTCCTGACGCGAAGGCGATGTCAGGGACGTCTTTGTAACATGATTATAATATTAAGCATTGTAGAATTTTACGTCGGTTTCATAATTTAGTTTATATTAGAAACGTTCCAACTTCCAAATATGAATTACGATCTATGCAACAATATTTTACTTGTCAATCAATCAATCAATAACCTAATGAAATCAATCAATCGAACAATCAATCAACAGATTTTATTTAGCGCACTCTTAACTAAATCTCAGATGCTCTTTTGAACAGTGAAGGGTGGAGTGGCCTGGCCTGCCATCTGCCGGAATTGATGAGACAATACCTCTGCAATCTGGAATTTGAGCGACCAGAGGGTAAAATTACATACCACACAGTAGTAATGGCACAGCAAACTCAACCCTTCGCAGCATTTTCGTTAGTCGCCTCTTACGAAATATGATATAGTATAGTTTCCTATTAAGTAATTCTTTTGCTGACTATCAGATCAATTTCTAATTGTATAACTGAGTGATTGATCGATTGTATTTATAAAGTATCTGACTATTTAATTACAACACACACATTAATTGAATGATTAATTGTTGAGTAAATCTGAGTAATTGATTGATAGATTTATTTATTTATTGATTGATTGATTGAGAGATTGATTAATTTATCCATAGATCAACGGGCTATCGATCAACAATAGCAAATTGATCGATTTTGATCAATCAATCGTAAATAAATTGACTTGATTGATTGATTGATTGATCGATCGGTTGATTTATTGATTTATTCATTGATTTATTCATTAATTGATAACTAAATCGATAGATTGATAGATTGATTGCTAGGTAACTTGATTTATTGATTAATTCATTAATCAGGTTGATCGATTACTTGATGTTATGATTGACTGGTTTAGTATTTTTATGATTTTATGATTGATTGGTTTATTGATTGGCTAATTTCATGATTGATACAGATAAGGTGTTTTCAAGCCCTGGCCTTCACCTCTCTACTTGTCTTCACTCCTGCCATGATGGCCATCAATGCTATCGAAATTGTGGCGGTAAGAAAATTTTGAAAATTACTTAATTTTCAATAAAATATAAATAAATAACAACAAGGATGCTCATAAATTAATAAATTTTAACATGGTTAATACCAGACGTGAGTACTGGGAAGTCCTAGATTAGCTATTATAAGAAAATACATTTGAGTGTGTTTGATGTCAAGCAGTGGCAATTCTGGCTTATACAAATTGGGGTAGTCAATGGGGTGGCAATGCAAAATTTGAGGATGCCCATATGTAGCATTTTTTAAATGTTTCCATACATTGTATACCGTACATGATATCTTATGTATTTTTTCATTTGGGGTGGTCAGCCCTTCATTTGGATTGGCCATGGTCACCCGAGGCCACTCCTCAGAAACGCCACTGACGTCAAGGGCAGTAGCTCAACGTCTCTTTTCAAGACGGTTCGACGAAATCGAGCTACCGTTTCGAAATTAGCTGATGTTGCTAAAGTTTTACTCCAAAAAACACCCTGCAATTTAGTACAGATCGCCGAGGAATTTCACAGAAGAATCTCCTCGGCAATCCTTAGCCTGCCAAAAGGCAGGTCCAAGGTAAATATTCTCAAATACAGTCTTCTATCACGCTTACTAATGAGCACCCCATCGGTCATCAAGTTGATCCCTTCAAAGGGTCATGCCTTTTCCACACCCAAAATGTAACCTTTTTTCTTGTGAATATATATTCTGACTTCAGAGGTGGTTTCGCGTTGACTTCCTCAGTATGAAAATATCTGCGTTAGTCGGCTTTTACGAAACCGGTGCAATTTTTGATTGGTCTATTCTCAAGTTTCCCGGATCCAACACGGGAAATAGGAGGAGAAAAGGCCACTGAATTGAATAAGAAGTATAATTTTAGAAGTAGCCTATATAGAACTATGAGAAATGCAAAATCAGGAACATATAATTGGTATTTGCTTTTGTTATTTTATTTTAATAACAAAATGGTAGTCTATATTTTGTTTGGTGAGTTAACAAAAAAGATAGCGATTTTCAATCATGCTAACAAAAGCCAAAGTTAAATTTAAAGATAATGTCATACTCAGAACAAGAGCGTACTGACATGGGAATTGATCTCCAACTAAGGGATGATAATACGGTACACATAAATACACATACGAGTATAATACACACATAATGCACATATAATACATACATAATGCACATATAATACACACATAATACACATATAATACACATATAATGCACATATAATACACACATAATACACATATAATACACACATAATGCACATATAATACACACATAATGCACATTTAATACACACATAATGCACACATGACAAGTGCCATTAATCGGACAGCGAGATAGCCACTCGAAACATAATATTATATACGCTGGAATCCTACGCCCGACATACTGTAGGTTGTGCCTAACTCTCAATCTGCTGTGTCAAATACTCACTTTTTATTCTCCGATTGATACGACCGGGATTCCACTCTTCCGCGCAAAATTCGAAACAAATGGCCTGCGCTCTGAATTAAATTAGCCGATGAGTCACGGAGACGAGCATGAGTGAGTTTAGAAGATACAGTATGGTAGATCAATCAATCAACAAACTGCTATTTAGCTCACATTTAAGTTCACTAACTTAACAAACAAATATGTCTCAGAAGCGTTTGATCAGTGAAGCGTAGAGTAGGCTGGCTTGCCATTTGCCGCAACCGATGTTGCAAGACCACTTTCTAAACCTGGAAATTGATCCAATTCACAGGCTGAAGGGCGCAGACCACTCTGCTCTTTACTGCAGCATCTGCGATATTCGCTTCTTACAAACACGTGCAGTTTACAATTGGTGTAGGCCCTATATTCTCACTTTTCTCGGCCTCAGCATGGAAAGTTGTTGTTAGAATTTAAAACAATATTACGGTTTATATTAAACAATGGTTCGCCTCCCAGCTGAATCCGTCTCTGACAGTGAAATTTCTCTCTATCGTAATTTTGTTGTTTAGAAGGATATTGTACCTTTTGTATGCGGCACATCGAAAACACATTAAGGAATAAATAAATTAAGAACTAAAACATGATTAACTTTACCGCATTTAGCTTACATTAACAATTATACAAAGAATTGAAAGAAATGAATAAGAATTACGCTCTTATTGATTTTTTTTATAGATAAAGTGAATTATTTTAACTGCTCTTGTAATTTCTACAGATTAAATATTAATTTTCTGTTTTTTTCTAAACTTATTTCAGGAGAACAAGGTCCACTACACTATCAGTAGTTCAGGTATCACCGGTGACCTCACTAAATTCATCCTGCCTCTAGTGGTCGCCATCCTGGCTGCAGTGGAGTTCCTCGTTCTGCTGCTCATGATCTGTGACGTGTGCGTGAACCGTGGGGCTGGCGGGGTAAACTATTTATTTATTTGTTTGTTTGTTTGTTTGTCAGTCAGTCAGGTATT
>JAQFZF010001003.1:0-15217 GCA_034695365.1 Enchytraeus norvegicus | reverse complement strand
CCGGCTGGGAATCGAACCCATGACCTCCTGCTTATCAGGCAAGCTTGCTATCGACTCGGCCATCCAACCGGGACAGACAGTAGATAGACAGTGATGGATCATGGATGGCACACCATGACATCCAACGCTCGGACCAGGCACGGATCGTAGAAGTACTATAATATTGCTAAGGTCTGGCTTATTTCTAGATTAAGGGTTATGTCCGGCACACCTCCACGTCTAGGCGTTTGGTTCACTTAGTGGACAGACACGCTGTTTAGCCTCTGATTTCTAGGACAGGGTGAGTCTAGTAGTCTAACTGCTGTTCTCTCACGAACTGGGGTTAGTTGACATTTGGGTATTGTAAAGAGAAGAGGTATGAGATGAAGTGTTGGTTATTAAGAAATTTATTGCTAGGGTAACGTCCTTCCGAACCCCTAGACTAACTTGAGCCTTATTTGTTGTATAAATCTTGATTGAATCGTTGAATACTTTATTGAGTAAACCGAGTTGTCGTTTGAATTCATTATTCATAATAGAATTAGCTGTCATAATCATAGAAGATGGACGTTAAACCTAACAATATTTCGTGTGGTTCAGATTTATGCAGCGTCAGAGGAGTATGGGCCCCATGCTGTTCAGACATCAGGCGGCTACTACCTCATGGCTAACGTGTTCCATCGCCAAGGTAAACTGGCGACAGCTCTCTCACTGTACGATCAGGTAATATATACATAAATATAGTTAGTTTAAGAGAGGTAATTTGAAGGTTGTGTGACCTATTCGTTACCGAACGTTGGATCGGAGCTGATCCCGATCCTGAGCTATTGCAGCACATAGATGACATGGTCATTAATCTGACAGAGAGGTCATCGGCAGAGTGGTCGCCTCACTCAATAATTGGATCACATACGCCAGACCTGTGGTAGCCTTTGCAATCTTCCAAAGTAGTCACCTACTACTTAGTAATTGTTTCCTATTAACCGACCCACGAAGGGATATAGGGCTCGGTTGGCCCATCTAATTATTAAAGATGTTTATTTATTGAGTAGTTAATAGGCTGATATTGATGTAAAATGTATCACTTTGCTAAAATCGTCTGCAAATAGGCCGTCTGCTGCCTCAAAGCACCTGTGCAAACTGTAATATATAGAAGGACGTTGGAAAATGGAAAGCTTTATAAATGTGGCTATTATGGAAGAGATCAGCTGGATGGATAGAATTTCAAATGAGAATTGACACGGTCTTGGACCGATGTCATATAATCCAGTGTTCTATGTTCCTCTATGTATCTTCTATGATGGAGGACGGTGTCACGGCTTAAAGAAACTATGCGCGAGGATCTTAAAACGCTAATCTTAATGGTATCAAAACACAAGTCCGAGAATTCACATCATACAAACATTATTTAATTATATCGTATCTCATATCATACACCCATACAAAGGCACATCAACCAACTTAATATTAATAAATAGGAGTTTTGTTACCGTGACGGAAGGCAGTGGAGACTAGGGAGGATGAAGGAAGGAAAGAACCCCATGGTAGGTCTGGACCGGAACTCACGGGAATCAACTGGAAGAGGGGCGTCGGTACCGCGTCTCAGAGGCTCCGTGGGAAGTCGACCAGACGATGTCAGGGAGTCGAAAATGACTTGCAAAACAGGCTAGCAAGCAAGCTCTCCGTGGGCAAGCTCTCCGTGGATAGCATAGAATAGGAGCACGAGACATGCATGCACAGATACAGAGAGAAACACAGACAAATATATTTAGTTATATAATCACAGCAACATAGAGACAGAAAGGATAATGAGAGTAAGTTGCGATATCATTGGACACATTGCAAAACTGCATTGTTACCATCTATTGCTAAAATATTCTAGTGCCATAGTCATAGTTACAAGCCCAATAGGAGTTGGAACGTGACAAGGCCTAATTATAATATCATTATGAAGCTTGACTAATAAATTATTTAATAAATTAAATTTTCTCAATTGTTGGATCCGGGAATCCTGAGAAAAATATAGCCAACCGACTGCATGAAAACTGCACAGATGTAGGCTTATACAATATACATCCTGTCCTAACAACAACAAAAGCGCAATATAAGAGAGCTACGTACCGTCATCAATGAAAACATCGAGCACTATGAGAACCAAAGCCAAACCGATGAGCAGTAAAAGAAATGTCAAACAGTGCCAAGCCAATGAAACTAGAAAAGAGGTAAAAAGATAAAAATATTTTTTAAAATATATAAATAAGGAATGGAAAATGGAGAGTCAAGTAGCCATGAAGCAAAGCTCCGCAACCGCGGTTGTAGCACCCTAGACCTCCGCCATAGGCTACTGGAATTTGAATGACTAATTGGTCAATTATACAGAAATCAGCGTCACATGTTTGCAACTCTCCGCCATATAGATCTGCTTCAGTCGCCTTTACGAACACGCGCAATTGTCAGTTGGATCAATTCTCAATTTTCCCGAACGTGTCAAAGTTAATTTTGTTGTTGTTGTTGTTGTTGTTGTTGTTGCTGTTAGTGTTGGTGCTGTTGTTTTTGTTGTTATCTTCATCGCAGTAATCACTTTTTGCAACTTGGCAGCACTGAAGTGAGATATAAAACTAACAACCAATCAGAGTACTGCGACAGATTGGCACCGGAAGTGTCGCTGTGCTCTGATTGGCTGAGGGCCATGATGGGGCGGGGCTACTCTGAACGCAAACAAACATGGCGGACGATTGTTTACTATTATGGTGGATATTTAATTGATAAATATGATAAAACTCTGCCTAATTCTTGGTGAATCCAGATTGATGTATTATATAGATATATCTATACGTATCAATGATTCTAAGTGGATTGCACCTGAATAAAATAGGCTATCACTGATCTAATCGAAATCTACAGCAAGTTCTATAATTTTTTAATCATTCATGAAATTTTTAATTTGATTATTGTAGCCGCAGCTAAAATATGTCTTGTTGTCAAATAAAACATTTCTGTGCTCAATTAATATTATTTGTTATTTTTAGTTGTCATGAAACACTTATCATTTACAGTAAGAACAATCGACCATGCCTGCTGCTACATATTTTATCTACACTTCGCCAATGCGACTGCATAAGTAAAAGCACATAAGTCTATCAGGAGCACACTATACGTAGCGGATGATTTGGAAGTTATAAAATCTAGTTTGCATGTGAGATCATTCGCTGTCTAGCATCAATTGAGAGTAAATTCTGCTATAAATCATAATGTCAACAGGCAGTGGTCCAAATGGCACCTCTGTCGATGGCAGTGTATCGACCGGCGGTACTCTATCCTCCGAGATTCATGGCGACGGAAGACCAACTTACGATGACCCGTATGAGGACGAGCATTTGTTTGATTCCGCTCGCGAACGACAGATGCAGAAAGAGCAAGAGCTAAAGCTACAACAGCAGCAGCTTATAGCTCAGCAATTAGCTCATGAGCTGCAGCAGCAGCAGCTGCTAGCCCATCAGCAGCTAGTGCAGCAGCAATTAATGCAGCAGCAGCTGCGAACAAGTTCACTACAGATGCAGAATAAGCCGTTGCATTTGGAAACTTTTGAAAAATGTAAACTCGAAGAAGACACTTCAAAACTAATTTCCAAAATGAACTTAGAGAATCATGGCGGTTTGGAATCAATCGGTTCGTCCAATAATGACATTATCCAGCAGAAAATGAGCGATCGCCATTCTGTGTCTACCAGTCATTCAAATATTGGTCAGGCTATATTGTATCACGATGGTATGGTAGCTGATCAAGGAGCTGTGCTGGGGTTATGTGAGGCCGATATCTGCGGCCCAGGTCCTTCACTTGTCTACCATGGCATGGGTGATTCTACCAGATCTGGCGAGCCATTTCCAACCAGACCTGGTAGTGAACCTTTTTCTACCAGACATCCAGGTGAGTTGTGTGCCACAAGACCTGGGAGCGAAAATAGTTCGATGAGATCAACTGGGGAACCCAGTAGGGCTGTTAGCGGATCACCAGATATGAGCAAATCGTGTAGATCAGAAGTCACCAGTACTGTCTCACCATCAGCTGCAAGTGGAAAAATGATTACCACTGGTGCAGCGTCCTACACCGTTCCTATATTCACTTCTTTATCTGCAAAAATTAATTCTTCGCCTGCGTCGCAAGCGTCGACCACTGCGTCGAATTCCCCTCCTGATGACATGGGAGGTACAATCAAGCAGCGACCGCTCTCGGCAGTGCTAAAGAAAAGCTTTCTCGATTCACCACCAGATAATTCAAAATTCTGCAAAAATCAATCTACCAAATCAACAGAGCCAAGTTCTACTCCAGAAAACTTCAGAAATGTGAATCAGTCGGAAAACATATCGAAGGAGAATGTTTTATTTGATGGGAGATCGCCACAGAAGTCAGGTGCATCACAGGACAGCAGACTGGCTGGTATCGCTGCGACAGCCGGAGCCTCAGCCGATGTCATATCAGCGAGGAGCAAGCTGTTCCAGCTCTCTGCCGTGTACAGCGGGATTGATGTGGAAGACCTAGACGAGGGACAATCTGATTACTATGATCTAGAGGCTGCAGCAGCTCATCCGTCGCAAGGGTCGATGAAAGGTTTGGCTAGCTTTGGAGCTCATTCGTCATTTGGGGAACGTACGAAGGGTGTGTCATGCAGTGAAGCCCAACCCCCTATTGCCACTCGTAGGGGTGTGTCTAATAATATGGTCCCGCCTTCTTGTGGCTCATATCCCTCCTCCAGGGGTGTGTCTAATGATATGGCTCCTCCCCCCACTGGGCCATATCCCTCCCCTAGGGGTGTGTCTAACAACACAGCCCAACCCTCTAACCCCTCCCCCCTGGATATATCCAGCAGCATAATCCCGCCCCCTATTGGTCCACTCTCCTCCCCTAGGATCATATCTTACAACATGAGTCCCATTAGAAGCGGGATCAGCTCCCCAAGGGTCATGCCCACTAGCATGGTGTCAGCTACAGGTGGGGTGTTCTCCTCCCCCCGGCGTGCGGGGCATGTTCCAGGTAACTATGAGGAGCCCTGGGACCTGAGCGTGGCTCACCGCTCCCTGGAGGAGTGCTTGATGGAGGAGGGTGCCAGGAAGGGTTTGGGGGGTGTGGGGGAAGTTAGTGAGGGTGCCAGGAAGGGTTTGAGTGGAAGGGGTGAGACTGGGGAGGGTGCAAGGAAGGGTTTGAGTGAGAAGGGTGTAGTAAGGGAGGCTGGAAGTGTGAGAGGAGCTTGTGGGGGAGGGGGTAGGAGAGACAATACAGCGGAGTCAGAGTCACAGCAGGTTGGTTCTTTACTTGGGTAGTTTATTTATTTATTATCAACGCAATTATTACCGTAGAACTTTCATTTATTATAATTGAGGATAAATCGTTGGATATCTCTGATATTGAGTGATATTAAGTTTGTTGGTTGAATGTATATATATGATTAGTTGATCAATAGTCTATCATATATAGGTCCTATTCATATGTGATTAGTTGATTGATAGTCTATCATATATAGGTCCTATTCATGTAGGAGTAGCTTCCATATTTTAATATAGACGTAGGAGATCCTACACTGTCTCCAAGGTTGTGCCAGACAGTGACGACACATGACCAATGCAGGATTGGTTGATTTATTGATTGGTTGATTGACTGATTGATCGATGATTGATTGATTGAATGATTTTTTTTACCCCGGGTGTAAACAGCCCTGTGGGTTTTATAAAAACGATTCATTAAGAACGGAATGACTCGTGGCCTGGCTAGTCGAGATCGACTAGATTGCAAGTGCCACGAAAGCAAACCGCATTTAACCTCTGCAGAGCTATTGAGAACCTCTGCCAAAGGAAAGAGGTCTCTTGCTGATCCTGGGTGAGCAACGCCCGGGATCAGCGATTGACTGATTGATTGATTGATTGATTGATTGGTTCAGGTGTACGCTCAGGCATGGGACGCAAGGTTTAACCATGCAGGACGTAGAAGAGCCTCCACTGTGTCTAAGAACTCCACTGACGACACACGACCCCCACAGGATTACGAGTCGCCTTGGGACCAACTGTCACGTGACCTACAGAGCGGCGTTAACCTTCGCTCACCCACTCGTTCTGCAAATAGTGTCGGGATCGTCTCTGATGTACAGACGATGGTAGAGGAGGGGACACAGACGGGAGGGGGTGTGGAGGTAAAGAGGTCTGTGGGAGACACAACAAGGACCTCTGGACCAGTTGACAACCGGGGGTCTTTCATGTCAAGTGGTCCTGGGACCAGTAAGGGTTCATTTGTATCGAGAGCATCTGGGACCAATGATAGACCATTCGTACCAAGTGGTCCTGGGACCAATCAAGAATCATTTATGTCTAGTGGTCCTGGGGCCAATCAGGGACCATTCGATTCAAATGGTCCATCAAACATCCAGGGATCCTGCATGTCTAGTGGTCCTATAGGCTGGTCCCAGAGACCACCATACTGGATGGGCGGGTATAGAAGTGGTCCGGTGGAACAAGGAATAAGATCGGCCAGTCTGCGTGGTACCAGTGAGAGCATGATGCTCTCAGGGTGGCAGCATCACGGCAACATGCAAATAGGTGAGTGCAATATCTTTGTTTAAGGCTTTACCCTAGATGTACCAAGGGGGTCATTTTTGACCCCCTGTAGTTGAAATGGTTGTTTATTTTTCTGATAAAGCAGTTAGAGCTAAGTCCATGTACACTGACTGCTGGCTATTATAGCAATGTAGAGTAAAGTAGCTTGCAAAGGCTTACAACTAGTGGTCATCTGCTGTATAAAAGTGCTCATTAAACACTTATGATGATGAAATTACCATCAATGATGTCATCAAGGATGATGATATCTTGTTGATTACATTTGTACTCATCCCTGACATCATCCTTGGGCGAGGAAACTGACGTTAAACCTTTATGATTATGTTGTATTCAGGCAGTGATTCAGGTAGCCTGAGAGCTCCCATACACCCAGCCACCAGTCAGTCAGTCACCCGCATGTCCATGTCTTCAAGTCTAATCCTGGGAGAAAGCATTGACCCTAGGGTCCCCCTAGAACAACAAAAGTGAGCTCTCTCTGTCTCTCTCTTTGTCTTTCTCTCTCTCTCTTTGTCTTTCTCTCTCTCTCTTTCTCTCCTCGCAAGTCTGTGTCGTCAAGTCTAAGCCTGGGTGAGAGCATTGACCCCGACTTCCTCTAGAGCAGGGGTTCTCACACTATTTTAAGGGCAATTTTTTTTTGGACCATCCTTCGTGGACATCAGAGGCGGAGTCAAATTTTAGTCCAGGGGCACAGTGGCGGCGCCAGCCCAAAAATCTGGGGGGCTAAGTTTACTGTCTTGGACCTGCAATATCGCATATGATAAAGAAGTCCAATAACTGCAATTGGACTGCTCTATCATATGCGATATTTCAAGTTGAAACCACGCTTTCAATGTGTAAAAATCTGAGGGCCACGATAAAAACTGGGGGGTCACGGGAAATCTAGGGTCTAGAATCGCCACGTTCTGCAGGGGCATTGGAGTGAATATTATGGGAGAGCGGGGGAGGGGGACACAGAGGACGACACTGATCAAAAATAAAATAAATAAATGGAGGGGGAGGTAGCAATGAATGAAAATTAAACGACGGGTTGGTGTCAAATTTAAGAGAATTTCACTTACGACACAAATTTTGATTTCAATATTTAAATGGAAAACCAGTTTAATTTCTTTAACAGAAAAGTACTAATAGTACTATTCGAATTTCAGGGCTCTCTCACCACCGATGTAGCCCTCGGGCCACGAACCTGACTTTTAAATTCGGTTTTAGCTTTTATTTCAATGATATCTCTCAATTGTTATTTTATTATACGCAATTTTTTTTGTCCATTAGCTCGATATAATGATCATACTCATAACTCTATAATATTGTTTAAAAAATTCATGCATTCAGTTTATGATCCTTTTTTTAGAGATAATTTTTTCGTTGATTTGGCGGTTGGTCCACTTTTGCATAACAAATCCGTTTATTCATTTATTGCTCTCAATACGGCAAACGCAGATTGTTACAATCTAATGCAAAAATATCAACAAATTTCAGGAATTTATTAGAGTATTATTTACATGATTAATTTATTACTATCACTAATGCACTTGCCCGTTAAACAGAAGGTTGTTAGCTCGGTTCCTTAATGCACCTTTCTCGGACATCTATAGACAATACGGTCATTCACGAAGGACGCCCGCCCGTAAAGTTAGAATAGCAAATTTTACCCCGATATTTTGATGGAGGAGAGTATTGGATCATTTACAAACGCAGCTCTAATATAGAGAAATATTTATACATATTGTAACGCGGAGCTGGAGAACCCTAGCTCCCGTTACATTCCATAGAGAGCGTCACTTGACCTCCGAGTTCCTTCCGGTCACCTCTCTGGAGAAGATAGCGTTGTTATGTTGACATGTGTGGACGTCGACGTTCTGGATGAAGTCACGAGGAAAGAGTTGCAGGACTCATACACACACATACACTTCCACACACACATCCACATACACTTCTCACACACACCACGTTACACCTCACACAACCTTGGTGACGTCTGCTTTTGGGAGCTGTTGTAGAGCTAACCAGGTCTGTTGGTACTACATTTGTACTATTGGCAACTACCCCGATTGATTGATTGATTGTGCAGCTGGTATCATGGAGCTATAGGACGCCTTGATGCTGAGGCTATGCTGCGTGTATGTAGGGAGGGTAGCTACCTCGTGAGAAATAGTGAGAGTAATAGGAGAGACTTCTCTCTCTCTATCAAGTATGCTTACTATTCTCTCTCTCTGTCAATCACTCTCTCTATATCTCTCTCTCATTGTAAATTATCAGTAACTGAATATTGAGTAGTTATTAATTAACTATATTTAATGTTTCTCTTTTTTATATCATTTTTTACTCATCGGTGACTGATGGAGCAATTATTTCGCGAAATGTACGCTAAGTTTCGCTTTAGCTTTTTGCTTTATCTTGAAACTCTGGTTTGTAGATGGAAAATGCAAATTATTAAAAGTAAATTGTTGAGTTATTAACTAATATTTTAGTTATATTCCTTTAACAATGTATTCAATATTTTCTGATTTTAGTTTAATGCAATATCACGTGTTGTATCACGCAGGAACTTGCAGGGGTTTATGCATCTAAAGATCGTGGCCAATCAGCAAGGTCGTTACATCCTGGGTCAGTTCAGCCAGCCGTTCTACAACATACCGCAGATGATCTATCACTATAGCATGCATAAGCTCCCTATCAAAGGAGCCGAGCATATGTCGTTGATGTTTCCTATTAGTAATGAACTTCTATAGTCGCTACATGTATAAGTAATGTGAATGAGCTTATGTTTCCACATATGTATTAATTGTTTGATATTTATGGTATATATATGTGAATATGAAAAGAAAAACTGAGGAAAGTGAGGTATGGAAACGTTATATGGCATGGACCTGCAATTGGGCAGTACACTGAGAGAGAGAGATATATTATGGTAATAATACATACGCAGTACTGAGAATATATTTTGCAGTAAGTTTGCAGCATATCATTTCTTTTGCAAAATTGCGAAGGTAACCACCGATCTGGCATATATGATCCGATTTTCAAGTTGTATCATATAGAGATGGGTTCTGAAGACCTCGCCGTTAGATTAATGACTTGGTCACCTGTGTGCTGCAATCGCTCAGGATCATCTCCGCGCCTACATGAATTTGGCAACGAAGCTGGCAAACCACCTTAACCTTTTTCTTGTTATGAATTGTTCTAATGCGCTTCTGAGACACAGTTAAGAGTGTGGTATAATGGACTTGCACTGTTTCGGATCTCGCTTTTTCTTCAGTCTATGTATTGGCAAGTGTGTTCTGGTGTTATAGAACCGCTTGCAGTTGCACAGTCTGCTTGGGACGTCCCTGACATCGCCTTTGGGTGAGGAACTGGACGTTAAATTCTCATGCTATGTATTTAAAAGCTTGTGATTGATTGATTGTTATGAAGCAGTGTTGTGGTATAACCATTCTAATAGTTCTCCGTGTATTGTCTCGCTCGTTCATGTCATTATTATATCATCTGTGTCTAATAATCGTCATCACATGATGAAACAGACGTTAATCTTATTGCATAGTGTACAGATTGTTGATATTTTCATACTGAGGAATTCAACGGGGAACCAGTCAGAATATATTTTCCCAACAAAAAGGTTACATTTTAGGTATGGTAAAGGCATGGCCTGTTTGATGGGATCAACTTGATGATCGATGGAGTGCTCATTAGTGGGCATGATAGCAGACTGTGTCTCAGAATATGTACCTTGGACCTGCCATTTGGCAGTGCACTAGAGAGAGAGAGAGAGACAGATGGTTGTGTAGAATGTATTTGTAATGATTTGTTCAAGTGGGGTTGACCTTTTACAGATATTTTCCAGTACTACACATTTTGAATCTAGCGAATTGTAAACGATTTAATAGATTGTTATGTTTAGACCGGGGATATTATGTCACTATAATCTAGAATAATGACTAACATTAGGAGTAAATTAGCATTGATGGAAACTCTTTGTTACGGTGTTCCAATTTTCTAATATGTACAAGTATAAATATAAGCATTCTGTTTTTGAAGCAATGGTACTATTGAATAGAATTAAAATGCATAGTTCTTGCATATCAACTTTGTTATTCCACTGTACTTACATCTGGTAGATAATTATAAGTATCAAACTGAATATAGAGAGGGTGAGAGAGAAAGAGAGAGGGAGGTGAGAGATTTTATAAGTTAAAAAAACAGTTGGACACATTATGAGAACAATAATTAAGCTCAGTAATTATATAATGGTAGTTGAGACTGTCGAGTTATATAATGTTTTGTGAAAAACAGTGATAGCCAAGATCCTAAGAGCTGTGGCGTCTAACCCTCCCCCCCCCCAGTTTTGATGCAATTAATTGGCTCAATATTAACCACCATGGAGGTCCTTCCCTCAATTTTGTCTTCCCAAATATGTGGCCCAGAATTCTGCCCCTCTTCATTTTTGAGACCCTAGTTTCGCCAGCTGTTATACAGTGTGGAATCCCTGGCTCACGGACAGGACACATAAATTTTCATAAACAGAAAAACCTAGAAAGTAAACATGTTAATACGAGAGATTTATTTCAGATTCTTTACATTACTTTTTTGAGATGTTTTTATTATTGCATCTAGTCATTGTAATGAATATCATTGTATGTTTATATTTACGTAGTTTACATTTAAAATCATCTATTTATGTGAAGCAGTTTCAGATCTGACATGTTCGACCTTTGAGCTATTACAATTGCTAGTATGTTTAATTCTGGGTGGTATGAAGCAAGTCTAGAATAATACATTTAAATCTAGTTCCTATAATTTAATTTGGAATATTTTAATGTCTCAAAATTATTCCAATTATAGGGACAATAATATGGTAGTAACTTAAGGTGTGGTAGCAATTTAAGAGCATTTGTTATATCTTAATTCATGAGCTCCTAGCAGATATGCTGGAATTTGTTATGTCAAGTTCAGAAGCGCCAGGTTTCTTTTCAAGATCACTAAAGCTATCGCGAAATAAATTACAAGATGAAGCTATAGGATAATCCCAATTTGAAAGAGCAGTAAAGTTATTTGCTACACATTTAGTTAAATGTTTGTAATAGCGTATTTAGTTTGTGTTCATTATTTATTAAATATTTGATTAATAATTTCTTACTGTAAAATTAGTTCTGCTTTTGTTTGAACTTGTTCGCCCATCAACAATGATCATTCGATTGAGTTAGAATTTGTACATAACGTATAGTTTTCATAATTATGCTGTGGTATCATAGTTTTTGTTTTTCATTTAACAATTTGTGGTATCATAGTTTTTCTCTCAGCATTTTTATTTGCTACTTCTGTTTGATTTGAATGAAAGTCTAATGCCGAATTTAACGTCAGTTTCGCGTCCTAATGGCTACATCAGTGACGGGTGAGCCCTGAGTTTTGAACCGTGAACCTATGGAACCCGAGTCAGACACTTAACCGATGTGCTATCGGCTCAGCCAGGCTGACAGCAAGGATTGTTGAAGACGACCATCATGTCGTCGTTAGATGATGAAACGAACGTTAATATATCATTGATTACAACAAAGAGTTCCAATTGATGCCAAGCTAATTTATGATCAGTTGCTGAGCCTGAAGAGTGCATCAGTTACGGGCATGTCTGCTAAGATTTGACTTGCGTGTAGATTACTTTTATGGCATCCCTGACATCATCCCTGGATGAGGACACGGACGTTAAATCTTTTACTATTATGTATTTGAGCAGTCCATGACAACACAGTGTGTAAATAACCTTAGGTTTAATACTATGACAACATAAATAACCTTAGGTTTAATATTATCACTAGATAGTAGTTGTGTTCCAGTAGAGTGTTGTTTTGTGATGTAGTCTGTTGTTTGTAACGACTTGCAATTGTTGCCAATAAGACTGAATTTTCAACATACCAACTTCTTATTTTAGTTGATTTATCTTATTTTTAATTGACACACATGACAACCGCACATATTTACAGAGATTGTTCACACTATGATTAGTCGCGCCGTAGTTCTCTTTTGATTTCATCAAAAAAGCTTTGCATCTGCTATTGTTAAATATATGTTGTTCTTCAAGAGAATTATAGGGTTTCTGAGGTGGTTTCCCATTGCCATCTTCATCCAATAGAAAAATAAATGTTTAATTTCATATATTATTTATTTATTCATGCGCCAAAGACCAAACTCGTGCACAAAGACAAACGAGAAAATAAACTGTGTCCACTAATTAATAACGAAAATAAAATATGTGCACTAATTAATAGCAAAAAGAGATAAAATCGGTGCACGGGAAAACGAAATACTCAATCAATCAATCAATACGTTAACGTCTTATTCCTCACCCGTAGGCGATGTTGGAGACGTCTGTTGAATAAGTGTCTGTTATTAATTCATTAGTTGCTGCAGCTGCTTGTAGAATGGCATATCTTTAAGAGCCTCCATCAGTGAACTAATAATAATAAAGGTTTAACGTCCGTTTCCTCATCCAAGGATGATGTCAGCGACAGACAACTCTATAAGTCTTGAATACTACTGCTTTATTCTCCATTGTTCATGGCTTAAATGTTCTATATCAAAAATTGTCATTAACTGACTGATGGTTAACTAAAGCTTTTCATGCACTTTGACAAATCTTGCAAGCCAGATAATTAAAAAGAATACCACAATATAGTGAGAACGCTGGCAGGTGCGGATTTAGGGTGGGGCTCCCCCCTCCCTCGATTTGCAAATTATTACAATTTGACCCTTTATATACCAAATTTGGACTCTTGTCCCCTCACCACCTCCATTTGCCTAGATACAACGTGCCCCCCCCCCAAAAAAAGGATGTATTGGGTCTCACTAAAAATTCCTAGATCTGCCACTGAATGATGGTCTGTGAAATAGTGACAAATATTAGTGACAAGATCATCATCATCATATAGATTTAACGTCTGTTTTCTCATCCAAGGATGATTCTGGTGCGTCATCCTCGTATATAGAGGTCTGTGATTGGCTGGTGATCTATAGTTGTGGCTGTATGATAGCGTATCTTGTATAGCCTCCGCCGCTCAATTCTCTGAGCCTAGAACATTGACGTAGTATAGCGAGCATGTTACGTGTTGTAGCGTCTAATCTACCAGCAGTACTACCTCTCAATAGATCTCTATCCACAAAGAAGTACGTCCCTACACATTACACATCACTACACATAACACATCACTACACAGAACACACATCACTACACATAACACGTAGTATAGAAAGCATGTTAAGTGTTGTAGCGTCTAATCTACCAGCAGTACTGCCTCTCAATAGATCACTATCCACAAAGAAGTAAGTACCTACACATAACACATCACTACACATCACTACACATAACACATCACTACACATAACACATCACCACACATAACACAGAACAATTACAAAATCGTAGTCCCGATATCAATTTTCATTTACTTTTTTATAGTAATTGCAATATTGTTGAAAAGAAACTAATGTTTGCAACATTAGCCATGAGCAAACAATTATTCATATATAATAAATTCTACAGAGTTAAAGAGGTGTGAAGCTGTTTAAAGTGGATTTTACACCACCAGGATGTAGAGAGAGAAAGAAAGAGAGGCAGAGACAGAGAGAGAGAACGGAAGAGGGGTGGTCAACCTTTAGTATCTTTATTCTCTTGTTCGCAGTACTTCTTGAGTGTGGAGCGATCTCTGATGGACAGAGTGGATTTGTTGGAGTTAGCGAGGAGACGATATTTCTCTTTAACGATTCTTGTAACCTCCGCGATCAGCTGATTCACCATATCCAATGTTATATCACATCGTGCCACCCTACACATACACACATGATACGTGTTAACAGACACCTGATATGTGTTAATAGACACATGATACGTGTTAATAGACAATGTTATCTCACGTCCTGCCACCCTACACATACACACATGATACGTGTTAATAGACAACATTATCACACGCCGTGCCACCCTACACAATACACACATGATACTTGTTAATAGACAACGTTCTCACACGCCGTGCCACCCTACACTATACACACATGATATGTGTTAATAGACAACGTTATCTCACGCCGTGCCATCCTACACAATAGTGCACAATACACATGATACTATATTGATGCGTGATGTAATGTGATTTACAACGTTACATCATGTCGCGCCATCCTACACATGATACAAATTAATAAAGATATACACATTATATACTATAATCATTAACCATATTAAACCATAACTGAAATCTTCAATGACCAGTGCTAGAGTCTGATTAGTAAGACACCTGACTTTACCCTGACTGAAGGCTTCGATTCAATATCCAAATCAATCTAAATTAAAAAATATAAGTCTTACAAGTAACGACAGCATCCTTGAATGTGTAATGTAATCATCCCAGTCAATTAATAGTATCTGTGTCAGTGTACAGTCCCAGCTGGGTCCATCTCTGACAGTGCCCTAGGATACGAAAACTTGGCTAGATAATGTAAAGATAAATTAATCAGTTGATGTTTGATTGTACAACACCCTGTAAACAGGCACGAATTTAGTAGAGGGGGGGAGGGAGAGTGGCTCCTGGATTTGACATATATATTACACCGAACCTTCTGCTTATCTGGCCCCTCCTGACTTTCATCTA
>JAQFZF010001002.1:0-15218 GCA_034695365.1 Enchytraeus norvegicus | reverse complement strand
AACCAAGATTGCAGAGTCCTGGTGATTCTGGATGGATTAAGAGAGATGGTCAGTGGCATATTTTAAGGACGGAGATGTCACTGTTGCAGTATTGTTATGCAACATTGTTATATTGAGCATTATTTAGAATGGCGGCTAAATTTTCGTGAATTATATTCATTACACAGACTTCTTCAGTAGATCAGAAGAAATGTATTGTTATGCTCCATAATAATGGTCTATCATTGATATATTGAAAATTGTGATGTAGGGTTCGAAAAATGTTAAAGCGCATACACGGCGGCCATCTTATGGAAAGTGCCCGCTATTTTTGGTGAATTCTATTCATCGCACAGACTGGCTAAGTACATGAGAAGAAAGGTATTTTTATGCTTCATAGTAATGGTCTACAATTATGATATTGAAAATCATGATCTATGGCTCTAAAAATGTTAATGGAGCAAAAAAACGTATACATGGCGGCCATATTGTGAAATTTTCGCTAATTCTATTCATCGCACCGACTTGTTCAATACATCAAAAGAAATGTATTTTTATGCTCCATAATAATGGTCTACCATTGTTATATTGAAAATTGTAGTCTATCGGTTGAAAAAGCGTAATCTATATCGAAACGGCCGCCATCGTTAAAAATGGCCACCATTTTCTATCCAGGACGAATTTTCAAGGCCTCCTTATCTGAATACACTACAGAACATGTTTACAAACATCCCTGAATATTTTAAGCTTCTATCACTATCTGAACAATTCATGTGAAATCTGGTTACAATCCGCCCTACTACTGTGTCGTGGCTGATTTGAACAAAAATAATAATAATAAATTGGTTTACGTCTGCTTCATCATATGATGACTTTTCAGAGACATTACCAGCAGCACAAACATAATTATAAACAAATCCATTCAAAGCAGTTGACAAGTCTCAAGTGCTAAAAGAGAACATAGGTTAATACTGGTCAACACAGTTCAAGTCCAATTAATTATCCATGAAACATAAATAATAACATTTACACCAAATGTACATGGGTCCCCACAAGCATGTTGCTATCTAACCCATTAAAGTTACTGTGTTTTCTTGTATTGTATTGTATTGTATGGTATAGTGTCCACATTAAATCATAATGTTCATGAACAATATATGATTTTTAAATGATCATATTTTTGGAGATACTATTACTTTGAATGAAACTAAATGGCACATGGTGGCATACCGGGAAACATTGATGGGAAGAAAATTGAGCAACTGATCATATGGAACACGTTGAAGACACTGTAATAGAAGGACCTGGTTGGTGTTCCAGTGCGTGGAGCAGTTTGCAGCCTGAACTAGCTGGAAGGCATAGTTGAGGGGGTCATCAGAGGTCAGGGGATGTTGCAGTTGAGATGGGCCGTAAGCTGAACCACTCTGTAGGATGACTCGGTGAAAGAAGTTTCTCCCTGAAATAAGACAAAATATTCTAATATATAGTATACAATATTCAATGGTCTAAGTAAGATTTTTTAATCAGTACTACAATCAATCAATGAGGATTTAACGTCCTGTTCCTCGCCAGAAGGCGATGTCAGGGACGTCGCATATGTAGCTAGAATTGAACAGGAAATGCCTTCGATTCTATTTTGGAAAAGATAGATAATTCTTCTGGCTACAACTGTTTTTATTAACATTCATTAGACTGCAAAGCGGTGAGGCATGGTTAAGGCATGTTTCTTTACCATTACGGAAAGATACGCTTAACCAGCGGGACGGCATTCAGGGTTCAGGCAAATAGGAATTAACTGCATGTCTTCATGACCGAATGATAGATGACATCAGGTGCCGTATTGAAGAGAAAAACAGATGATAGAGTCTATCAAATAGGATGAATAACATTTTAATGGACTTAATTACCTTCAGATTAAAATCTAGGTCTATGCAATGTAATAGCGGTGCTATTATAGCCTATTGTTTGTGTAAAGGTCTTGAAAATAGCTAAAATAGTTCTTGATAGCTATATATAGCTATTAATAACATTTTTATATTTAATGGTCATCACTATCGCATTATTTATTTATACATATAATGCAATAATGAAGACCATTAAATATAAAAAGTTAAAAATGTGCTCAACCGCACACCGAGATGACTTCATATTTCATATTTAACATAGTACAAACTTGAATTCTAGACTCCTGCCCTATCATTGCCGGTGGCGGTAGTCTAGTGGTTAGCGTGGTGCGCTCAGGCGTAAGAGGAATGAAGAGTCGTGGGTTCATACCCAGCTCAGACTACAGAAAAATAATAACGCCACCGGTACTGGTTAATCGTGTGTCGGCGCTTGCTGCATGATGCGTTCTTTACGGCAATGGTAAGATTAACCAGTGCGAAGGAAGACTACAAGAAAACACCAAGAACAGAAACTAAGCAAGGAAACCCTGAAAACACGTGCGGTTGACATGTGTGGAATAAAAGAAGATTTAAATAAAATTGTTTGTAACACTCGTTCAATATTTCTATGCGTTCAACTTTGATTCTTGTTAGTTCGCACCCTTATCTCTGAATAAATTTACTTCACAGTCTTTAATCTCAGTAAATATTTGTTTCAAGAATAAATCTACACATTGTTGCGTCAGCTGAAGCCACATTGATAAGATGATAATAAAGAAAGCCCTTACAGATACAGCCTGCTTGAGGTGGCGGTGCTGATCCAGCGGCGCCTGGATAATTTGTATCACATTTTTCCTGCTCCTGCAGCAACAGGGGCTTGTCTCTCTTTTTGGTAGGTCTTCCATGGTAGGGTCTCCGCAAGTGGATAGCGGCTTATGTCGTGCTGAACACTCCAGGACAAGATTTATGGAGCCAACCCTGCTAGCCAGTATTGCTACCTGAGGCCTATGGGTGAGTCCTTTATCCTTCCCATGGGGGGATAGAGGGTGTCAGCAACACGGCTGGCATTCTGAGTGAGCAACAATAACAGAAAGGGTGAAAGGGTTAAAGAAACATAAAGAACGGTTTAGTGCAAATAGTGCAAATCGTACAAATGTTTGAAATCAAGATAAGAATAGGCCTAGGCCCACTAATATAATTATCGGCTTTGTACTTGTGTGAACTCTATTTGGTGACTTTTTATCTTTCCGTGATGTAGTCTATATTTAGTCTTTCAATAACAGATTAGACTCGCAGCGTTTCCCAATCTCTAAGCTGTCGCGGCCCACTAAAAGATAATTAATTAGGTGGCGACCAACCAAGTCTTTAAACATATATTGTTTATCTTTTTCGAAATTCGACCCACAGTTTGAGAAGCACTGGATTAATGCATACTGAACCAGGAACATCAATTATTAAATGTTGTTAATTAAATTTTGTTGATTAATTTATTGTATTTTTAATTTTCTGCCTGATTGACTAAGTTATTCATATTAAATCAAATACCGATTTAACGTCCGGTTATTCATCTGAATACGATACCAAGAATAATTGATTAGCTCATATGGTATCTGAATTTATAACAGTATTGAATAACTACAGTATTGAAGATCAATGATCAGGTTATTATATTGCAATGATCGGAGAGAATGTTGTGGCAATGTTGATCTGTTAAACCGTTCAGAATTCTTTCATTGATTGATTGACTGATTACTTAACTAACTGACTAATTGATTGGTTGATTCACTGACTCAGATTGATTGATATGATACCATGGCCTATCCAATAACAGTACTGAGATCAATAATCATGCTTCTACTGTGACAATGTTGAGGACATATTGATCTGTTAAACCAATCAGGAAGCCTCTATTGAATCCTTTGAATTAAATCCGACAGCTGCAACAAAACTCTCAAGAGAAAACTAGTGCAAGCCCTGCTGGCATACAATTACAATATCATACAAAATGTATAAATGCGTGTGCGTGTAAACGGCTGTGCACAGGTAGGCCTGCTACATTAGGTAAATGCTTTTACATGCAGACGTCCCTGACATCATCCCTCGATTAGGAAACGGAAGCTAAACCTTTATCATTATTATTATTATTTTAGCATTTTCTAATATCCAATGTATACAGTGAATTATTAAATTTTATATGAGGTATAAAGGTTTCCCTTGTTTGTTCCGGGAAACTTTAGTATCCAGAGCAACCGAAAAAGGCACGATTGTAAGAGGGGACTAAAGCAGATGCAGCAGTGGAAGGTAGTGTCTCCGCCATGATTTCTGTATGCTTGACCCTTTGGGCGCTCAATTTTCAAATTTATACCTTGAATTAGGAATGACTTATCATGAAACAATGACTTGCCATGAATTTACGCTTGGTCGTGTCATAATATGTAATAGAATTGTCGTGTCATATAGAATTATAGATAGATTGAAATACATCAGGTAATTACATATTGCATGATCTACAGTAAGTTCCAATCAATAATTAGCCTAGCCTGCACTAGCTACACAATTAGTATTATGCTAATTAGAATGAACCCTTTTGGTATACGCACTAAGAAATTTGTAGTTTAAATTATATAATAAAGAAATGATTACTTTTCTAAAACCCTCTGGATTGGATTGTGCCGAAGAAAGCATGGGCACAACGAAATCCCATGGGTTAAAGATTACCACAGGATAGAAAACAACTTCATTAGGTCGAGTGTAACGAGAAAATTCTGTTTCTCCTGAAATCTCGTACATCTCAGTGTTGCAGCTGAATGAGTAAATAGCTTCTCATGCATGATACATAGACATTTAATGTCCATTTCCTCGTCCAAGATTGGTGTCAATTACTGTCCCGAACCCGATGAACTATAAAGCAATAAATCAATCAATCACTAGCTTTATATAGCCCACTCTTAATTAAGTCTCAGAAGCACCTTGAACAGTGAAGGATCGAGTTGCCTTGAATGCAATGTGCCAAACTCGATGTGGCAAGACCTATGCTAATCTGGAAATTGAGCGACCAAAGGGTCAACAATCATGGTGAAGACCACGCTGCCATGCACGGCAGCATCTGCGTTAGTCTGAGTTAGAACTTACGACACATGCAGTTTTTGTTTGGTCGAAATTCTCAACTTTCCAGGAACCAACACCGGATAAAAGCAAGTATTCTACCTAATAGGCCATTCATAAGGAAGAGAATCTCTACTCTCAAATAAATGTAGAGAGTTATTGTGGTACCTTACACCATGCCTCGACAAAGAAACGGGCTTAAAATCTGTAATCAATTATGAAGATTAATTTGAGGTTCTCTATATTTTGTCATCTCCGCCTGTTGATGAGTCCAAGACATAAACTTCACAAATCAATAAATGAGGTTTTAACGTCCGGTTCTTACCCTAAGACGATGTCATAGGATAATAGTTACTGTCCCGTTCATCAATGAGTACCCATACGTTTAATATAATATAGGGTTAAATTATACTCTCAGCAACAACTTAATATGACTCTGAGGTGGTTTGTAATTGCATCCTAAGTATTTCAATAGTCTCTCCTTGCAATACACAATGCACGCATTAATACAGACATTTGAATCTACTATAATATTTATCACAGCCTCCAGGGATGCACTGTATTGTTACACTTGGCTAATCAGTAATTAAATTACGACTTTTCTTAAATTACGACTTTTCTTGAATTACGACTTTGGATGCCTAACAGAATGGTGGAATAGTGGAATCGAATTCTACCGGATGAGATAGTTAGTGATGTGTCTACACAAAGTTTCGAGAATAAGATTGGTTTGAGATTAAAATAAGCTTTTGCTTTCTCCCTGTTCCTCCTACTTAATGAGAAGTTATAGGCTGTGTTGGATGATGGCAGTTCTGGTAAATTCTGCTAAAATTTAATTCCGGTAAAAATGAACAGTACATGGTAATAAGAGAAGGCTACTTTATTTATAGAATTAGTCAAACTCCAATTACAGTGTTCCTCTCCATTCTGTTTCATAATAGTAAAATCCTTGTCACTGTCTATCCTGAAGTACCGTGCAGAATAAATAAATGAAGATCCATTTAAATACTCTCTCTCTCTCTCTCTCTCTCTCTCTCTGTCTCTCAAGCATACTTCCTTAATTATTGATAATTCCATTCAATTCTCTAATTTCCTTCCATTGAAAGTAATAAACCATATCAAGTCATTTTCAGCTTATCAGATGGCACATAGAAGTGCCTTATTTATATTATCTTTTATTCACCAGAAATGTCAGACAGTTTAAATAAATCACTACTGAATATGAGAAAGGATTTGAAAAGAACGAACGAAATAATGAGGTAGAAACAAAATAACCTAAACCAAAATATCTAATAACGAAATAACGATTAAACGTCCGGTTCGTCATCTGAAAACGATATCAGGGAAATCTCAGACAGCATATGACAGACCCTTCAATTAACAGCAAATATTATATTGGAGGACCTAAGGATATTTGAAAACATATAAGCATGAGGTGATAAAAAACTCACAAGCCTGATTTCTTCTGACGATCAAAAATGAACGTTTAACTTTACTATTTGAACATTTATTTGCATCTCAAAATCTGCATGGCTATTTCCATTGTACTACAGCCAATAGAGAATTTCATTATCAATGACAATTTCCATATCAACTCAGAATTTCTCCTTATCAACACCTCTGTTATTTTCCCGAAGGCCGATTATAATGTCAACGCAGTAAAATAAACCGAGAGCATAGCTCCTGATATTGATCGGACAGGATTGAATAAGAAAAGTGTCAATAAGGGCATTTCGACAGTTTTCAACATTTTCATTCCAATACCGCAGAACAAACAAGGCTCAATAGTAAAAAGGTCAACAATCGCTGCACTGCAAAATGAGTCATTCTGTAAACATGTTTAAACCCATATCAAGCTGAATTCTAAGCGATAGTAGACACTTTTGCGAGACCTCTATAATCGGCGCAAGAGTAAAATATCGCAATTCCTATCGTTGTCAGCATGAGAGCATTAGTAAAAATTAGCTTATAAATATGTATAATTTTTAAGATCGATTTTTGACCCACGCAGCATATCTATAAATATCTACGGCATTCATACCAAACAAATTAGTCAATCAAATTCCAGAAATAGACATCACGCCTATTCATCTATTCATCGTGTACAAAAATTAAATACTACATCGGTTTAGGAGCCCTGAGGCACATCAGCGACGGGTGAGCAAGAGATTTACTTTTGACTAACAACTCTAACATAGTTATTACTAAGCTAGATGTTATTGCAGAGTAATTTGCAATATTTCCAATAGAACTTCCTCCAGTTGGATAGTAAGCTTGAGACGCCCTTGACAGCGGCTTTTGGTGAGAAACCGGACGTTAAGTCCTCATTGTATTTTATTGCATTGTATTGTAAATATCAGGTTATAGATCCACAATTTTCATTCCAGCAGTATTGTTTGACTAAAAGATTTTGCTATTTTCCTACTTAATTTTAATGATGCTCATTCGACGGTATAATCTTTTACAGAAAACTGCATTTTACATGTCAACCACAAGTCAACTGGGACCAGAGTCGACACTAATTATATATCGAAGAACGTAAATTGACCAGAAAACATCGCAACATTTCTTTTCTTATCTGATAACAACTATTCCTGAATGTTGGTTTTACGTGGAATTTTAATGAGCATTACTCGGCGAGCTTTATTTGTGTTGTGGAATCATGACAAGCTTATGTTATGTTTCAAGGACACATCCAGCAATAAAGTTTACGGCATTCTGTATTTTGTGTTGTACGTTGGGTTTGTTTCGTGCAATGTCATAACGCATTATCTACACGCTTCCTTTTATTCCTCCGCCGTACTTTATGCAAAAACCATGGATCTTTACTTCAGAATTACTAGCCGAGATGAAAAGATCAGTAAGCTTAGTTTGTTATTTTATTTCAAATCCACAATATTGATATCGTATACATATTTTCAGTAAACAGTGAACGTACAATCACGATTACAATTACAAAAATTATGAATAAAGTAAAATTAATAAGCGGTTTTATGGTTGATGGGCCATTCGGCCATCTAGCAGGAGATGCTATACTATGCATTCTCGGGATACCAAGAAACTACCGTGGTTGGTCAGAGAAATTTGAAAATTGTCCTACCGAAAACGTGTTCCGTATAAGTCGACAAACCCAGATACTGAGATCGTCAATAGAAAACAATACGAGACACCAAATTTAACGATTATGCTTTCTAAGGTTTTCCATTGTCTTCCTCTAATGATGTCCTAAAGAAATGCATCATTTAGGTAATAATAATAACAATAATAAAAGTGTAACGTCCGTTCCACATCCAAGGATGATGTCAGGGATGGAGGTATGGAAAAGCAATAGGCAAAACCTTTGTGGTGAGATAGGATTTTTTACCTTGGCGTGCTCATTTTTGAGCACGATACCTGACAGAGTTTATTGATTTTGCATTGGACCTGCCATCTGGCAGAGTACTGGATAGATAGATGGAACTTATATAGAGTGATCATAACGAAATCTCTAAAGGTTTTGATCAAATGATTGGTAGAGTTGCATATTTGACATGTACAACAAGCGATTCAAGAATTCTTGGCAAGTCTGGAATATGAGCGACCAAAGGGTCAAACATACAGATGTCATAACGCATACCTTTAATTAATAATACTCTGTAATTCATCATTCATCATCTGTGTTAACATTTTTATCTTTGCGTGCAGTTTTTGGTTGGTTTAGATTCTCAATTTTTACGTGGTCCAACACGGGAATGATAAGTTGAAATAAGAGCTTAGGGCATACTGCACTAAGCACTAAGAAACTATCCTAAATTGAGTAAAAATTCAGATTAGGTTGAATTGTCCTAAAGTGGTACTCTGCTTGTACTAAAGTGGTCCTGTTTTGGGATGAGCGAGTCTCGACATATCAGGCAATCCAAGTCTTTGATCGATTGCACCAAATCATGCAATGCCAAAAACTCCATTTCAAGCGATTTAAGGTTTTACAGTAAGATCATCGCATTGTGAAGCTAAAAATAGCTTCAAGTAACATCTCTTTAAACCCAGTGCACTCAAACGTATAGGCTACCTCAGCATCACGAGTACAATCAGAATAACTAGTTATAGTAAATTTAAACGGTTACATAGAAAATTAACTAGGTAGACTTCGTTAGATTGACTAACTTAGTTACACGTTCCGCCTGGGACGTCCCTGATATCGCCCACGGGTTGGGAACTGGACTTTAAATCCTCATTGATTGATTGATTGATTAATTATTAGCTCATTCTATGTCAATAAATTTCTAATTCATTGATTGAATTACTGATAGATTTCTTACATAATCCGTGTTGGATCCGGGGAGCAAAAAATAGATAAACCGAAAGCTGCACATGTCTCGTAGAAATCGACTAACGCAGTCACTCAGGAACGCAATGGAAAATCACCTCAAAATTAATCATTTATTTTAACTTAGGTATAATTTAGGCATAATATTGAGCCTGGTAGAGGAAAAGCCCTTATGAAGAGATCAACTTGTTGGATTAATCAATGCTAGGCTCATTGATGAGCGAGAATGCAGATTGTGTAATGTGTTTGAATTTATGCATTGGACCTGCCGTGTGGCCGTACACAGTATAACTAGATTGATCTTGCAATAATTTGATTTGATTAATTGACGAGTTGAATTTTGTGATTGATTGAGAAGTCAACTTCAATGATCACTAAAAGCTAACGACAGAATACGAAGTTAACGTAATCAGTGACGGGCAAGAGCTGGGATTCGAACAGTGTAAAAATGGAACTCGAGTTGGAGACTCAACCGATGTGCTATCGGCTCAGCCATAGATCTAATCTAATTTTAGATCAATCGATCTAAAAATTGACAGCCTGAAAGATCGATTCGTCAAACTGGCGAGTGATCGATTGAGGCAATGATTGATTGATTGCAGCTAGTGTCACGCTTGAATAAATAAGTATAGTGGTTAAATGATCCAGTCATGTAAACAAGAGGCCGTGGGTTCGGTGACCAGCTGGCTGGGTTTGTGACTGGAATCCAGTGCTCGCATGACAAAGTATAAATTACAAATTTCTTTGCGGGGCCTTCGAAAAGCTATTGAGGGGCCTGTGAGAGCCGACACCGAGAAATACTTTAATATGAATTTTACCATTATAGGAGGTTGCCCCCACCCATTAATTTAACAAGGTATCAACCAATCGATCAATCAGTCAGCCAATCAATCAATAAGTCAATCGAATGGTACCTACCACTAGTAACGGGAGACATCATCAGTATATTGACCATGGCCGCACCTCTCCCATGCCCAAGCAGAGTGACTCTATGAGGATCTCCACCGAATGGCTCAATGTTATCAGCCACCCAGTGAAGAGCCGCAGCTTGGTCTAGTACACCGTAGTTACCCGTTAGGCTCCCGTCTCCTGTCGTCAAAAACCCTACAACACATTACAGATAGCGTGTATAATAATTTTCCCAAGTATTTTCTACACAGATGGCGATTTAGGAGGAAGAGGGCTGGGAGCCCTGGTCCTCTCTCGCGGTGCGGGGAGGGGCAGTGGCTCCCCTCGATTTGCAATTTTTGTGAAATGATGCATTATATTGGCTTCATTTTTGCAGTCATCCGCATCTTTTTTAGTGTCATTGGCACAATGACAATTGCTTAATCGGTGTCTAAAGGCTAAACGTATATGCTCTTGATGCGTTTTAAAAATCTTTTTTATTAATACATATGTCAACCGCACGTGTTTACAAGGTTTCCTTTTTTAGTTCTGTTTTTTTGTATTTTGTAGTCCGGTTTTGTAGTCTGCCGTCTCACTGGTTAATCGTACCGTTCCGTAAAGAGCGCACCATGAAGCAAGCGCTGGTACACGATTAACGAGTACCGGTGGCGTTATTATTTCACTGTGGTCTGATCTGGGTTTGAACCCACGTCTCTTCAAACATCTTACGGTTGAGCGCCCAACGATAACCACTAGACTACCATCACTTGTAATTATTGTGCGCTATACATTGCCCGCTATCTACGCAAAGGTACTCTTATAATCATGAAACGAGAGACAACAAATATAAGTGCGGCATGTCATGTGTGTAATTGATCGAATAAAGAAGCACTGTATAGACAGATAGCATCACAAATCTTATATGAAATAACTCCGTGGTTCTCAAATGTGGATCGCCGACTCCTTCCAAGTAGTCACCAAAGTTTCAATCGCATTAATTGGAAATTCAATAGCTACACTTGAATAATAGCCGCCAGAACATAAATTGTTACAAGGGTTAATAATACTAATAAACAATAAGTTACAACACGTAATTAAGTGACAACTGATGTTACTTGATTTATTATTTTAAAGGAAATTAAATTGCAAAAGGACATTTGGAGTCGCCAACTAATTAAATTTATTAGGGCGGTTCGCGACTCTGTAGAGGTTGAGAACCTCTGAACTGACGAATCCATTTAAATTCGAAACTCGTTTTAGATTTCGGCTAATCATTCCGAACTCTCGATTTGCCCGGCTAGCTTATCGGTATCCTCATTGGATTTAACATGGGATGGAATGATATTCACCCATCCATCCATCATTCAAACATATATCTGTGGGGCACGCATTGGCTGACAGTCCGCCATGAATCTTCCTAAATCTGCTACATGCCTCCCCAGCGGCCAATTTGAAAGCTACAAAACTGTTTAAGTCTTTTCGTAGCGTAGTCCGGAAGCGGCGTTTAAAACTGTACCATAGGAAGCCATGGAATCTAGTTTTATATCAAACAAAATGGACCACGGATGTACAACGGGCCAACCTAGCCCTATATCCCTTCGTGGGTCAGTCAATTTGCTGGCGACCTTGCAAGAATAATTACAATTGTCACCTGGGTGCTCAAAGCGCTTAGAACGAGATCAGTTCTACATTAGGAGTCAGTATTGACTAGGTGGTACCTTTACCTTAAAATACCCTACTGGGCAAGATGTGCAGAGAGATACAGCCTCGATATTATCATGATGTCCTCGCTCTTGAGCCTTTGTATTGTAAAGGTACCGTTAATAAAGATGACATTTGACTGATTGCTTAAACCCGAGTTTCAGTCAAATATTATTAACATCATAGTAACTGAGGCACACTTAAAACCGACGAATAACCGAACACAGTTGCCCACAATGTCTCGTGTTGATTCCGAAAAACTGGAGAATAGACCAACCGAAGCAGTCCGTGCCTCGCAGAAGCCAACGAACCACTGAGGAATAAAATATGTAACCACCTCAGATATCACATTTTCAAGCTAAGGCTCCATTTAGGTGTGGAGGGTTTCACAAAACAGACCACACATTTACATCGCATAATATGTGGAGGCTTCAACTTGTTGGTCAATGGAGTGCTCTAAATGGGTTACCAAGTGGATCTCAATCAAGCGGGTTTCAGTAAAAATTTCAGATCCAAAATTGAAAAAGTTCAAAAAGTGCATTTTAATATTAAAATATGGAAAATTTTCATAAATCGGCCAAAGTGCCAGCGGTTCATTGTCCCCCAGTATTATAACTGGTGGGGACAATGCTCGTCGGTCCCAGGTTTGCAACCGCCACAGAAACTCAGCTGAATTCAGGCTCTGATTTAAAGGACCTCTTGAGAGAGGAGGTGCGGGGGGGGAGGGGGGGGGGCACATATTGGCCACAATCATGAGTCGGTGGTCGCGTAAAAGGAATAGAGTCATGACCTCCTGTTTCTTAGAATCATACAGCATTTTACATAAATAGCTCTCTCAACTAAATTGGAACAAGACCGTTAGTAGGGCAAGTGTTTTACAGTACAATGCAATGCAGTACAGATAGTAACTGTACAGTACAGTACAGTGCAGTACATTACAGTACAATATGCTACATTTCAATACAGCAAGTATAATAAAGTACAACGCAACAGCCTACAATGCGATACAGCTTCCTACAGTATAGTAATAGTACAGTAACCTACAATACGGTACACAAATACAGTACCGCACAATACAGTAATGTACATTGCACTAATGTACAGTACAGTACAGTACAACACAACGTAATACAGTAACCACAGTACAGTACAATACAGTATAGTAGTTTACAATGCAGTACAATAAGTACAATAGCTACACTGAAGTACAATAAGTACAGCGTACTTTTCTACATTACAGTATAATACAATACAGTAGAGTACATTAAAAGTACATAAAAATTTGATAAATTAAGGTTCAGAAGAGTACCGTACAATAATATGCAATACAGTGTTGTACAATACATTTCCAGCAAAAAAGCTGAATCACTATAAACAGCTTTCTTATAATGTACTAATCATTACAAAATATTCCCAACTCAAGGTTTTCTACAAATACAATACAACACAATATGATACAATAAAGCAAAAATTGAGCGTATATTTCATCACCCGAAGGTGATGTCATGATCGATTTCATGACATGAATTCACGATTATGAGTCAAACGCTGAATCCGTTTTAAGAGAACATGAAATGCTTTAATTTAATTGATAACAATTGATATGCTTGTAGATATTTTTATTGATAATGTCATTATGGTAACCATAGGCAACATTTTACGGAATTCCACGCTCTTGCTACTGGAAACTCAATAATAGCCTACATGAATAATTGTATATCTTATTTCTGTTAATAAATTCCCTCGAGTAACAAATATCTAAAATGTTAAATGTACAATGTACATTTTTACCTGTATTTATGAAGGCTAACAATTAAGCCGAATTTAACGTCACTTTCGCGATCTGACGGCTATATCAGTGCGGACGAGCCCTTGGATGCGAACCGTAAAACAATGAAACACGAATAGGACACTCAACCGTATCGCTATCGGTTCAACCATAGAGGTTTGTGCAGATCATACATTTATTTGTCTATTTTGTTATTCATATATCACCTCACACATTTGGTATGCTAGAGTTTGCTCTAAAACATATCAAATATGCAGATAAACGGTATTAAAGAACACAATAAAAGGCACTTACTTATTAAGAAAAATGTACATGTAGATCTGCTAGATTTAGATTTATAAATAAATGACTTATAAATATGGGCAAAGCTCTGAAATGCAATATTTCTTCGATCACAAAAAATTAATCTCTGTCACAGAACTCTCATCCAAAGGTTTAAAAACGCATTAGTCATAAGAAATGGTTTCAATAACTACTTTCGAGTTTGAATTGTCCATTTGTCACTAGTTAACTATAAAAGAAATTAACTGAACTTGAATAAGCCTTAATATGTAGGCCTTGACCATATTATGCAAAAACTGTACAGAGCAGTAAGAACAATAACAATAACGGGATATTTGGTACGAAGTAAATGCTTGTTGAAGACACATATCGAGCACTATGGGGAGATCAATCACCCCACTAGTTCGTCTGAGATTTTACTCTCTGATCGGCTCTACTGAGAGTTGAACCCCGGACGTCATGTTCGAAAGTCTACGACGCTACCACTAAGCCAGCGAGACCTACTAAAATCTTCTCTGGTTTGATGTTCACAGACGCTGTGTAATAACGTGATGATTAGATATGTTGTCTCCGAGACCTCTACTTACGATCTCCGCACACAGATGGCTGAGCTCAAGTATAGCAAACATAGCACAACTTGACCATAATTTAGTCTGTCCATAATTCACACAAATTCAATGAAATGTTCAAATGATTAATGAAAACAAATTTTAATCGAAATTCAAACAAATAATGTTATAATGCCCAAGTGATGATTTTCTTTATACCATTGACAGTGAGGTTCAGAAAGGGTCCAGTAATTTACACAATAACGATGGAGGATTAACTTCATCTTCGGCTCCCGAAGGTCATTTCAGGGTCAGTCCAAACGCACAAAATAACTGAATTCATTTAGTCGTTCTGAGTCGTTGGACCCCATAGTTCATTCTATGTAAAATGATCTCTATTTATAACATAACTTACCTAATACACTGAGACGATAATTGATTGTTATGACAATAACTCTTCCAAATGACGCCAATACACTTCCATCGTACGCATTTCCGCTTCCGGCTGAATAACTCTCTCCGTGGATGAACAACACAACTGGAAGGAGATGCGTCTCGTTAACCTCTGCAAATTACATATCAACATACGTTGTATATTAATAGCTCATTTCTACAGTATTTATAGATTACTATTAAGATTAACATTATAGAACAATTAAACTGAACATTATAGATATACACAGCGAAGAAAATGGTCTGTCAATTAACCTAAAAAAACAGAATGTATGGTTATCAGT
>JAQFZF010001001.1:0-15220 GCA_034695365.1 Enchytraeus norvegicus | reverse complement strand
CTCGATTTGACCTGCCCCCCCTCGAAAAAAATGCATGTGTTTCCCCGCTTCCCTCAAAAATTCCTAGATCCACCATTGCTGGCATCCTGGTGTTGAGTAGAGGTAATATAATTAAGAAGAGTTGTTATCTTTCAGAATATCTACATGTATCCATTATCCACACTCTCCTTTTATATCATTCTCATATCTTTCTACTTAAATTATAATTAAAACCAAAGGCTTGCGGTAGATTTGAGTGTGTTTAACGTCAAGGTTCAGAAGCACAAAGTGCTTTTCTTCAAGACGGCTCAACACAATCGAGCTACCGTTTCAAAATTAGTTCAAGCTTAATACAGGTTTATCCCACATAGCTCACAGCAGTTTAGTACTGCCCATCTGGTGGAATAAATGCTTACTTTTTCACAACAATCCTTAATAAGCAATAATAAATTGACACGTTGGTCTGCTTCCATACTCCAGTTACGCTTTCACTGCATGTATGCAGTTATACTTTAGTAAGATTCCATGTCGACAAACCTGTCATGCACTTTATTATGCAATCACAAGCTACACAAAGCCACACAAGCTACATAAAGAACAAAGAGGATATGAAAGAACACATATGGTAACAAAAGCATTTAAAATTGAAATGAAAATGAAAAATTTACTTTTCAGTTAGCATGGCTTTTCTATTAGTTAATTTCTATTAGAAACAACATTTCAGTTACTAATTCAGTTTCAGTTATTTCTGAAAACTTTCATTTGAGTTAAAGTTACTATTAACTGAGCCTAACTTTTCAGTTAGTTAGCAATTTCAGTTACAATTACACTTAACTTAAATAATACTGGCTTACATTAACCATATTTAAAACCTCTTCTTAATATGAACCTATAATTATTTTTTTTAGATCAAGACTTAAATCAACGTGCACCATTCTAGATTTATGTAGCGACGAAATAATTTATGTGTCAAGAAAATTAATGTCAATGCGGCAAAACACCAATAGTACAGTAAACTAGCATGTAAATTTAAATAATATCAGATTATAAGTAGTAAATACAAAAACTCACAAGATACTTTCCAGTTGCTTTTACTAACGGCCAATGACTCAATATATTTTTAGCTTCTGCTATAGCAAATTCTTTGTTAAGAGCTATATTGAATCCTGACCAAAAAGAGCTCTGCATATTGTAACGAGTCAAATTAGGATTTATATCTGGACCTCTTAACTAGACAGTACTTGGCACCAAGCAATATATAATACACGATAATTAATTACTGCTACAAAACATTACACAATAACAAGCAAAATACTTAAAATCTTTACCATGATTAAACCAAATCATCAAAATATTCCAAATACACAAAAATCATCAATAGAGCAAATATTATCATGGGAGAATCACATGTAAGCTTAGTTTCAATGCAAATAATATAAAATGTTCTCAACCTGCCTGAATCAACACAATAATAATAATCTTTTTTTTAGCCCAGGGTCGGTTATCACCCAGGGCATTAAAAAAATAATAATAATAATAACGTAATGTCAACAATCATGTTCATTACGGTAATTAAAAACTAAGCGCAAATAAAATTAGAATATCGTAGCATAATTAAGGCACAAAATATATCAATCAGAGTATTAACCGTTATTATTAGCAACATTTATTAAAATATTTATCTACTAAATGATACTGAAAGAAAATGGACAAATTTCAAATCAGCATTAAAATTAATTGAAACATTTGCTTGTACAGGAACAATCATAAATACACAAATACTAGGCAAACTAACACACTTTTAGAATGTATGCATACAATTATGTGTCCAAAAATAATATAATTATTACACAATAACATTAATGTGTCACACGTGCATACACATAATCTCACATTGCACTAATAAATGTAAGCACATAATATATACAACTACACAATGTGTCACACACACACATAACTTCACCTAGCACTAATGTAAGCACACATACGAACAAACATAAATACATTTCAATACAGACATTTAACTTTACACATGGATACACAGCTGCACATTAACACGTGTATATTTTGATGCAACAAATATGCATGCAACCACACACATTATGTACATTGATTTGTACACTTGCAAAACACACACATCGACACTACCACACATGCCAACAATAACAGACTCTCACACACACTCATGTGAGTACACACACACGCACATGTGATTATCCACAAGAACATAAGCACTCATGTACACTGTACAGACGCATGCAATACATAGGTGTTCACAACTCATCCATATACAGTGATACACATTACACATAGTGGCCGGCAAATCGCACAATATTCTTAATTCAAATCAAATATACAGTCAACTTTAGATAAAATAATAAAAGATTTAAATTGAATACATAGCAAATATACAAACACACATGTATAAGAAAGATAAAAGCTAAGGCGCTGTTTATTTCTGTTCAATCACTACAAAATAATCAAGATTTCTCGGCCGGGGCCCAACCCAAACACCTCGAGCACATTAACCAATCAACCCCGAACGTTCACTTCATCTATCTTTGTTTTCATAGGCATTAATATCCTTCCTCGTCATTGGTCAGCCTGAACTTCTTAACGTTAAACAAGGACTCGGCATAATGGCCACCCAGGCCCTGAGAGTGTTGGCCCACGTAGGGCCCATCAGGGGTCTTCTCCGGTGAGGGTACAAAGTGGGCTGACTTCCTCTTCATGCCTGATCTCGGTGTACACGTCTGAACAATGAAAAATATTTCATAAGCCATATAATTTGCTCTCTATATTTACCTTAATCAATTAGTTGCTCTGTCAAACTCACATTAAGTAACAGCCTGTTATCTGATCTAAACTGAATAAAATCAGGAATTGTAAACTAAATGTAAAATCTTGATAATTCATCACTCAAAAAACTTTTCTCCTATCAAAGAATATAAAGTGCACAACACTTTTATGATTTTAAGTTTCACAGTTTGAAGGTATTATCGTTGATGTCCTAAATCACAGCTGAGCTTAAAATAGAGGACTAGTATTGGTTATATATCAATCAATCAATCAGTTCCTAAAATGTGTCACTCTATACATCAGAGAGAGCCAAACATGAACAATGGAGATTACAGTAGTACAGCCAGCTAAAGGCCACAATCAGAAAACAATTGACAGTCTAGATCTTTGCATGTTTGAAATTTAAATTCATTGTTCTGTCTTCAACAAGGTGTTCTGCAAGCAATATTCAAGGTGAGAACTAATAAAACAAAGGCAACAATACAATAATAGCTGAAAACTCTTTTTCCTCCTTACTTCTGTTTAAAATCAGACTCTCATGCCCGGGTTAAAGGACATGCACTGTTTCGGATCTGCTTTCCACTCGCTCTATGCATTAGCAAGAGTGTTCTGGTGGTATAGAACTACTTACAGTTGCATCGTTCGCATGAGACGTCCCTGACATTGCCTTCGAGTGAAGAATCAGACGTCAAATCCTCATTGTAGATATTGTATTTTAATAATTACGTACCTGTTGTGAGTGGAGACTCCTGTTGAGCACATTTGAAGGTCTAAGCACTGCACCACCAGGAGGAGCCAGTGGTTTATCCAGTGAATGTATGATCACCGCAGGATCTCTAATGGTTGAAATCATCCAGTTACCATTACGTCGCTTCTCAATAAAAGGTCGTGGCGAAAATTCTGAATAGTCTGGAACATCACCAACATGGCTTGGCATGTTCGTTGGATCATCTATTCTGGCTACAGCATCTATTTCAGTGTTACTAGCAGAAAAGGTCTCCTGCTTTGGCACTTCTATTTCATTAGTACCACTGATCGTAAAGTCGGTTAACAGCATCTTTGGAATAGAATTAAGCTGAACAGTATCTGTTGAAGTACTTGCATTGATTTTCTGGAAGCTTTCAATGGAACTTTTAAGTGGAATATCTAATGAAGAATCAACAGAATTATCAATAGTGTTAGCTATTTCTGATTTGATATTATTAACAACGGAATGGCCGAGTGAATTGCTCGACGCCAAGCTAGAAGATAAACTGTCACCATCTATAGAAGACACTTTCATTCTTTCATTCATATTGGCATCCAAGTAATTATAATTATTAGCAGCTAGGGAAGGCTGTGGATCTCCAGCAATACTCACACTATCTTTAGCAAACTGAACCAAAGTCAGTTTAGCTCTTGCAGTCTGAGATTCAGGTTTCTGATCGCCAAAGTCAGAACTTCCAGAAGAACTTCCAATAATATTGTTGACGCTAACAGACTGATTCTGGGTAGCAGGGAAAGGCAGGAATCCAGTTTGTGATGCAAAAGGTTTAATTGACGCTTCACTTGTACTCGCACGATGACAAATAGAATTTGATGGAGTTACATCAACAGTCGAAACCCCATTCGCAAATGCTGGACCCATATTCTGATGATAATTGACCAGTGTTTGAAAAGGAGGTTGCTTACCAAGTGATACAGTAGTGCTTACAGAAGAACAATCAACATTTTGTGAGACAGCCCACTGCTGTGGGGCAGGGAGTTGCTTTTGCGTAACAACATTTTGAAGACTGATTTCATGTAACACACCAGGTTTGGCAAGCATAGGCAACCCAGGAGGTGGTCTGAAGGTTGGTTTATCAGCTGCAATATGAGACGTAGCTCCAAACAAAGTATTCGCGGCTTGTCCAGGCAAAATATCTGATGCTGAAACGCTATATGAAGCAGTACTTGCCGAATTAAAGCTCTTAGTAGAACCAAAATCGGTAGCTCTATTTACTGAATATGGATGTACACGATTGTTATGAATGTGACTTGATGGATTCCTGGTATAGCTAGATATAGTAGAGTTATCATTTCCTACACCCGCGAGTGTATTCAATAAGTCCATTCCAGAGCTTGCTGGGGGCACAGTTTGTGTGAAAGCCTGTGGAAGCTGAGACTGCTGTATCAGCTGCGAGAGAGAGTGATTCTGTTGTGGAATGGGAAAAGCCGTCTGAATAGATTGACTTTGTACCTGACGTGGATTATATGCCTGACTGAAAGAGGCAACGGGAACAGGCAAACCGAATGGGGCAACTGGTTGGCCGTTATGCGATAAAACGTTCTGACTATACAGTGCAGCAGATTGATTTTCCTGATACTGCGGAAAAGCTGACTGATGGAACTGTGAAACAGATTGTGTGGATTGATACATTGGTAACACATTCTTATTCAGTGGCAGTGCTGCTTGTCTATCCTGCAGATATAACTGCTGTTGATTTGGTAGTGTAGAAATAGACTGGTGTTCGTGTAGGAGTGGCAACAACTGTTGACAAATGGTAGACTGGTTCTGCTTAGACACCTTCTGTAGCTGCTCCAGAAATACTTGAAAGCTCTGCAGAACTGTAACAAATTAAATACACAATTAAAATAATTACGTCTATTTTATTTATATGTAGCGTAAAAAGGTAAAGGTGCTCTACCATTTTTATTACCGAATGTAGACATGGAGCTGAGCCCAATCCTGAGTGATATAGCATAATGCTTATTAGAGCATAGCTAATAACCGTGGAATCACACAAGATGTCCCTTACATTATCCATGGATGAGGAAATGGACGTTAAACCTTTATTATTATTTTTAATAAGAATACTATAAAACTAAATACAGAAAGTAAAGCCTATCTAGATTACTATTATTTGCGTGATGTCTGATGTCGATTATTGAAATAGATATTAGATACTAGCAGTCATGTATATGTCAAATAAATATTAGTTACTAACAGTCATGAATTTGTCCAATAGATATTAGATACTAGCAGTCATGTATTTGTCAAATAGATATTAGATACTAGCAGTCATGTATTTGTCAAATAGACATTAGATACTAGCAGTCATGTATTTGTCAAATAGATATTAGCTACTAGCAGTCATGTATTTGTCAAATAGATATTAGCTACTAGCAGTCATGTATTTGTCAAATTTGAGGTGAGTGGTCGAAGATTTTAGAGGTGGGTGTTTGAATTTAACTGTGGGGGTCGACATTTTTCTCCTGAGGTGGGGGTAGAGATTTATGATCCATAGTTAAGCTTATAACAGATATTAGGACGAGACATGCCCTGCAACTCGATTGTGTTGAACCATCTAAAAGAGAAGCCTTGTGCTTCTGAACCTTGACATTAAACACACTCATACGGTCATACTACCTATGCCTACCTTTAATACAGCACTCATACCTACCTAGCAAGAAAATTCTTTTCCCAGAATAAGGAAAATTTTAGGATAACAAATGGTAAGAAAATAGAAGTAGAGAATCAAAACGACACTAACCACTAGGATTCTCAGCCAGTACAGAACAGACACCAGGACCAATGACAGATTGAGGGCGAGAGGGAGGGTGGAGAGAGTGAGGGAGAGGTGGGGGGAGGGTTTCTAGTGAAGTTATAGGGGGAGATAGTGATGATATCATATGCGCCTCCTTCATTAAACATCAATCAATCAATCAAAACATCAATAAAATCATCAATCATTAATCTAATAAATCAATATCATCAATATTAAATATCAATCAATCAATTAAAATATCAAAGAATCAATTTTCTAACAAGCAACAGGGGAGATTGTTAATTTCATTTGTGCTTCCAGTACCAACAATCAATAACTAGTATAAATTACTATACTAGTTATAACTAGTAACTAGTATAGTATATTAATCAATCATGAGTTATCTGGCACAGCAATAGAGGAGAGTGATGATTTCTGTGCTACCCCTATCGATTTATCACTCAATCAATCAATTAATGAGATCAATAACGTGAATCAAACAATATTTAATAAAAAATATACAAGGTTATTGAAAACATTCCATTCCATTCTTTTTAAAAGAAAGAAATATAAATAGACTTTAAAAGTATCCAATATTATTAGTAGCAGAAATCAATTATTAATCACTTCATTATCACAATAGGAATACAGTCCAATTTTTTATCCAAAATAAAATTAATATCTATTAAAAGATACCAGAAAATAATTCTTAAAATGTTAACAAAAACCTATTACTACAATTCAACCATTAAATCAATCAATTGATTTATCACTTGGACTTAAATGTTCTTTTCACAAAGTTCTCTGAAGCATCTTTAGCAAACAAACAGCTTTCTTGTATTAAATCTTTATATAAAAGGTTCAACATGTGAAATCATTACACAATTGTATATGATGGCATGATCAGATTTCTTGTCAAATTGTATCTTTTCAACAAATTACTATGTAAATCCACATCATATTTTTTAATGCCAAAAATAGTATATAACATAGACATTAGACACATACAGCAACAGCGATATATCTACTGTATTCCTCCGCTGCTGATTGGCCCGGAGCACAAAACGATACTCTGAGGACGTGACCTCTGATCACTTGACCCTGAAGACACAGGAAAGTCTGCTCAGCGACCTCGCTCAACGAGAACTCCACCAGCGCAAAACTGAGATATGGCGAGTTACTGAATCCAGACAGCTACAACAACAACAACAATTAGAGTGCTACCATCATCCATGACAACATGGAGCACTGTCAAGTCGTGGTTCACAACCACACTCAACGAGAACTCCACCAGCGCAAAACTGAGATATGGTGAGTTACTAAATCCAGACAGCTACAACAACAACAACAATTAGAGTGCTACCATCATCCACGACAACATGGAGCACTGTCAAGTTGTGGTTCACAACCATACTCAATGAGAACTCCACCAGCGCAAAACTGAGATACGGCGAGTTACTGAATCTCGACAGCTACAACAACACCAACAATCAGTGATAATTTTACTTTAAAAATTATTTTTAAATATTGATAGGTTTTCCCATTGCCTTCCTCGATATCGGAGTTATCACCCCTTACACACAAGTGTCTATTTTAATGGTTCATCCACAAATTTTCTGAGCAAACACGGCCCATATACTAACGCGACGGTACATAGGAGCTCTGAAGAGACTGAACACCCTCCTCAGATCATCGCAATCTTCGCAGCCAGGTGGCAGTCTATCCACGTACAGACACATTGACAGTAGCGACTCAAACTATTGCTCATTAATGAGCACATCTTTGATCAACTGATTAAGGTGACTCCATCACAACGACATAGTTTCATATGATGCACTTAAGCATTTCAAAATTTGATTTCCAAGATGGGCTTCCATTTCTTTGCCAATCATTTACGCTATGCGCCACTTACGAGCAGTTTTAAAATACAGAAAGTATTATTAGAAAACGTAATACTAACGCGACAGTACACGGGAGCCCTCACGACACTGAACAGCCTCTTCAGCTCATCACAATCATCGTACCCAGGTGGCAGTCTGTCCACGTACAGGCACGTCGACTGTAGCGACTCAAACGTTACCATCGACTGCTTGATGAACTCACTGCGCAGCCTGAGCTGTGGTGCGGAGCCTCGTGGGTCGCGCAGGCGCTCAATGCTGCACCGCGCCACGTCTGACTTCTCATGATTATGCGCAAACAGCACAAAACCATAACCCTTACTCACTCCTGTATGAAACAATAGTAATAAAGTTTAATACAATTGAATTGAAAGCACAAACACACGAAGCACAAAAGTTGAACGATTGTATGAGTATTGAGCAATTTTAAGACCAGCGGAGTTAGAAAAGCTGCTGTCTGAATGTTCAACATTTATTTATTTACACAAATGGATTTATGCCATTATTCTTTATACCTGAAGCTTTGTTTATGGTAGTTCTTATGTGGGTAAGCATAATATTAAAAAATGTTACTGGAGATTTTTCTGATGTCGTCATCACATGATGAAACCAGATGATGATTTGACGATAGGCTAAATATAATAAAGACAATCAAGACATTCAATACCTTTGAACATAATATTATCCATTTTGTGCGCACAAATATTATAAATCGTGTATTATTGTGATGGAAACATTGTGTATTTTAGCCAAATCGGAATATGTAAGTGACGTGAGCCTTTATCTCCGTTCACGCATACCTTTGATAACTCGTGCAACATTGATTTGTGTGATGTGTATGTTGTGATAAAGGAATAAATAAATATAAATAAATAAACCTTCAAATGATGAACATTATTTCGATTTATATCTGTTAGAATGTCCTGCTGACGTTGCTTAGCTCACATCTTGACAACTAGAACTTATTTACATTATTCGTATTTATATAATAATAATATAATTATCATAAATACTATTGCAAATATGAAGCATCATATTGCAACTTACAATCTATAACTAAAATTACACCTGGTATTTCATTTTGCTAAATATTGCTCTATATTTGAGTAAATCGGACCTGTTGCATCTCTCATGAGAAAACATTTCTCGACGACACCAAAGGTTTCCACCAGTTTTCTGAACTCCTCCTCCTGTGTAGAGGGAGAGAGGTGAGTGACACACAGCAGGTTATCGTTCCTGTACAGGTCTATTCTCACTGGAGTGTCTAGTAACAGCTTGCCCCGCAGGTTCTGCACAGCACTCTCTGCTTCAGCACCATTCCTCAACTCAACGATAGCTAAAACATTATTTTGATACACAAAATTTTATTTTTAAAGACTAAAGTTTAGTTTGCCATTGATTTGTCCACCAGTAGTCATCATCAGCAATGTTCCAGCCATGATTAGTACATACGCAATTTTGCTATTTGTGCTATCTAAGGTTAAGATAAAAATAATCAGAAAAGGAGAGACTTGCAAAAGAAATTCTGAAAACATGTGTGATGTCATGAGCACTAATTAAGTAACACAATTATTATGCACAAAAAAATTGGTGTGCACAAACTGGTCATCATGCTTGAAATTGCAGTTTGACATTACATAAACATCACGAACCTTACTGCTAGGTGTACCGGTGTAACACTGTACAATGTACATGTCTAGCATTTGTTGGTTAACATAAATAATCAATATTTAAAAGTTTTGCGATAATTGATAGTAAAGATTTACAAACACCATCAATTCATGTTACTGTGATTTGACAGGATTTGCAGATTTTTAAACAATGCTTTAAATATAGAGATCTAACCAAACATCCTATCTTGACTCATTAAAGCTATTGCAGTCAGTATGACATTAACTTTTTTGTTTCTCGATATTAATACTGTTAACTTGCAGGTTTTCCTTTCAAGAATCCTTATAATTTCTCTTTGACAAGACAACTCTAGTATCAACTATCAAACAAAATAAATCAAGATCCATTGCTCCATATATATTAATACAGTCAAGCATCAGTAAAATGATAGTATGTAAATTATGAACATTGCTAACAATGTTAAATAATATTTTAGTAGTACTCAGTAGTAGTAGTAGTAGCAGTAGTAGTAGTTTTAAAACTTACCATGACGAAGTTTTCTGCTAATGACAATATTTGCAACAGCAAAGGGTCCCATAAATGTCTTCACAACCTACGTAACATACATTTTGCTATACATAAAATCATACATGTATGTATTAACAAAGTAATGTTAGAGGAGCAGCGAAACCACTTAGTACTGAATTCATAACTAAAAGAGAGATGCAACTCAGGCAATGACAAAAACTTACAATAATTAATATATAATTAAAGCCTAGTCAATAATACAATAATATTTCAAGTAGCCTACATATGATGCTGCAGATTTGATACTGGATCAGATAAATTAAGTTGTAATTAAATATTTCTAAATAAATAATCACCACCTCTGAATGAAATACAATCATAAAATGATATTTTTTCAATATTTAATATAATATATATAATAAATATAATTCATATAATATTTAACGATATAATATTACATATTACATATAACAGCAGATTGTTTATTTAGTCATAGTGTAGCTGTAGGACCCTATATTTGGTGGATATTTGATATTTGATTATTTAGTTGGATATACATGTGTATTACGTATTGTGTTTTATATGTAAGACTTGTAAGTACTATATATTATTAGCCTAATCACGTAAAGTATAGAGATGCTCTGGCATGATATATAATATATTAAACATTTAAACATGATATAATATATTTAATTATTATACTATAATTATGTAAATATTGCATCTATCTATATATATGAGCAAATATACTCACATTATAGGTCACAAGGGGTACGTCACGGAGAATGATGAGACGATGCTTGTTGAACTCATTCCTAGCGTAATGCTGCAGAGAATCCATGCCGTAACCACTGAAGATTACAGATCTATTCTAGAGACTCTGCACCACTTCCTGTAATTGATAACACAAGTTTTAACATGTCATACATAATGTGCACACTGCACAGGAATTCTTATGTTAATTTAAATTTAATATTCATGAAGTAGAAGTTTCAAAATAGGTTGAGTTTAATTAGAATATACATAAATTGGTAGAAAGACACGAGTTCAAAGAATTACCAGGTTTAAAATTATATATATTATATATTAGATATACGGTCCGGCTCTCATCTAAAGGTGATATCTGGAATATTTCACTTTTTGTGGCTCTCAATGTTGCATCTTGCACCAGAACAAATTTTTATTTTTCCCATTTAAAATGTTCACTTAGGGTTATGTTGTGGATTAGTACTAGTCTAACCCTACCCTAACCCAACAAAAATCCTAATCCTAAGTGAAATTTTAAAAAATCAGATGTTGGAAAATCTGTACCTGTAGGTGCAATCTAAGCAATAATAGTCATTTTTTGGCCTATAATATAAAAAGTGAATATATATAAATTTATTGTGAATTTGTAACTGATTAAGATGCAAAGGCATATAATAAAATTAATTTATTGAAATTGTCAATGCCTTAGGTTTTGTGTTACGGTTAGCTCATCACTCACACTCACCCTAACAAAATCCCTAACACGAACAATTATTGAACATTTTGAAGAATAAAAAATAAGTACAGGTGTGCAAGCTCATGAAACCCAGCAATCGCTATCCTATATACCACAGAATCAGGTAGCTCAGCGACTTGACCTTTTCAAATTCCCTGACTTTTCCCTGACCACCAAAATTTTTTTACAGACCAATTTTTGCACAAAATTACGAGCGCACCGCGTACGGTTTCAAATTGCGGGCTTACGAACAAAGGTTTCTTACTCATGCGCCAAATGATAAAGGATAATAAATAATGATACATATCCTATCTTGGTAACTAACTCACATTTTTCTATTCTACTCTATTTTGTTTCATGTCTATTCAACTTTAGAAGCTACTGATGATGAAAAAGAAATTAAGGAAAAATTATCAAATTTTTTCCCTGACTTGGTATCAAATTCCCTGACTTTTCCCTGTCAGCCAAATTCCCTGAATTTTCCCTGAGCATTAAGATGCTCAAGTTTTGAGGACCCTGAGAGCAGATTTGGTACCGTAATGTTCACTGCCATTTAATCCAGTACTAATTGCATAGTATAGTATTCTAAAGGAACTCTCAAATCGTGAAGCTCATATGATTAAATTAAAGATCCATTAACAATGAGGTAATCCTGGTAACGGCGGTCGCAAATTATTCACTGGATCCGATTTTTGTGAAATTTACACAAATAGTGCAGATTAAAGTTAGGGTTAGGGTATGAATTGGGGTTGGGGACTACCCTAACCTAAACCCCACCAGACCCTAACACAGCAATTGAAACAAATTGCACTAAGGCACAAATTTCTAACTACAGTAATAATTTGTGACCGCCGTTACCAGGATTACCAACTATTCTACTAACCGAGTCTAGCATAAGACAGAAATTATGACATAAACTGACAAAATATACGAATTACAACTTTATTAGAATAGTAAGCCTAGTAAAATATCAGAAGAGTAAACTTACTTGTGCTAATGATGTGAGTGTGAGATATCAGTTCGTCCAAAGCCTTGGGTCGATATTTCTCTACCCTGAAAGAGATAGCATAATACAATTTGTATATTATTAATTAATTAATATAATTAATTGATAACAAACAAAACCCAAATAAAATCACTAACCTAAGTCCTTCTACTCCTTGTGTGAAAATCCTTGACGCAAATAGGATGTTCATGCGTTAGCAAAAGAAATCCCAGTACGGCTGTGGGTAGGATTAGGCAACATGGGTAAATTGGAAATCAAGCGGCCCTGGAACTGTAACATATTCAAGGGCCCCATCACCCTGAAACGCTAATGGTAATATTTTTCTGAGCCCTTTAACGCTGATGGCCATTTATACTGGGCCCTGCATTCTGTCTCAATTTAACCACTCGGTTTAGGATAAACCAAACCCCTAAAATTAAACAAGCCTTTTCTATGCTAGCTATTATTAATAGAAACTTCTTTAATTTAGACAAAGATACTTTCAAATTACTTTATAAGAGTTTAGTGCGTAGCCTCCTCGAGTATGGCCACTCCATTTGGAATCCTTATAGGATAGGGATAATTTCTGATCTTGAGAAGGTTCAGAAACGTGCCACTAGAATGGTCAGAAACTGCGAGAAACTAAGTTATGATGACAGACTTAGATTTTTAGACATCCCAACCATAAAGTACAGAAGGACCCGCGGGGATATGATTGAGGTTTTTAAAATGTTTAATGGTTTTTACGATACTAGTGTAGTTTCGACTCTAATGCGTAATTACGACACAAGAACTCGTGGTAATGATTTAAGTTAATTCACAATAGATCTAAATTGGATATTAAGAAATACTCTTTTTCGAATCGGATAGTGAGTTTGTGAATAAGTTGCCTGATTGGGTTGTACTCTCTGAGACTATTCATGGTTTTAAGAATAATTTGGCTAAATTCTGGGTATCCCAGGAGCTTTACTATAACTGGGAGGCTGATATTATAGTAAATATAATAGTATTATTATAATAATTGAATTAATAAAGCTTGATTTAAGTTGTGTCTTATAGATGCTATCTAGTGTGGATATGGATATAAAGGCGTAAGCCTGCGTCCATGTATACCTGTATGTATGTATGTATGTATGTATGTATGTATGTATGTATGTATGTACATGAATAGTTAGTTAAGTTATGTTATGGTTGCTCGCGGAAGAACGAGAACAAGTATAAAGATGGCGCTGTCCATGGGACATGTAAACAAGATGAGAGGATTGAGTGAAGTTGTGTTGTTAGGCAGATCTGCCGGACTGAGAGGTTCTCCCCACAGAGTGTTACCCCTAGCAGTGGTAGCACTACAGGGATGTAGCATAGTTGAGAATGTGCAGTCACCTCGACTGTTCACAACGACAAGCAGGCGCTGGGAGTCTCCAAATAAAATGAAAGTTATTCATCTTGATGGTATGATTAGATTTCGATTTTTATGTGAGAAATCGAGAAAGCCTGAATTTACAAATATTCTACGGTTACCTATATACATACAGGATTAATACAAGATATTCAGGCAAAAGGTTTTTTCTTGACCCATGTAAAGACAAGAAACAAAATCTAATGAGAAACAAAATAAATCCAAACGCTCTGTGAACAAATGATTCCACAAATTATTAGAGCAAATACTAGTACTGGACCACTTTCAGCAAGGTACTGGTATTGTTGCAGGTAATACAGAAACCGGATTTACTATTGATTTCATCTCTCCCCCCCCCCCCCCTCCTCCGAATCATCATCAGCAGAGGGTGATCCAAGGGTTCAAACTCTTGCACCTATTAAACAGTTGTCTAAATGCCTATTCAATGCGCCAACGGACTCAGCTTGCTTTACAGTTGCTCAAATATTTGCACGATTGCTAAAATCAATCGATAGGAAACCTAATTGGGTTTGTTTGGATCAGGCTTCAGTCATACTGACGTGAAAAATACTGATGTAAAAATTTTCCAGCTGGGATTATGAGATCGTTGTAAAACTGCAAGAATCGACTAGAATGATTTCTCTTTAGACAGAAGACATTCTAGTCCTTGACCTTTTAAAATAAACAATGTTTACAAGCAAAGTCATTTAATTATTTTATCAAATTTAATTTTGCTATGAAACTCGATCTCGCCCACAGCGACACCGATGACTATAAATATGCAGATCTTAACGAAATATGACCACTAACTGTGAAAAATTGTATTAACTTTTAAAATAAAAAAGTAAACATTCAAAATAATTATCATTTGTTGATAAACAAACTCTAACACGTCAGAACACTTCAGTAGAATTCACTGACAACTTTCGAAGGATACCGTAGTTGTATTTCGTACGTGGTGGTGTGGACGTGTTTCAAGTGGTGGTTATAGGAAAAACCCAGCATCACACTAATGAGTTAGTGAGGACTGAAGTG